>QVOA01003752.1:0-137114 GCA_014825685.1 Pseudomyrmex cubaensis | reverse complement strand
AGAGAAAAAGAGAGAGAGAGAGAGAGAGAGAGAGAGAGAGAGAGAGAGAGAGAGAGCGAAAGGGCGCCATACATACATATATATTATGTCGCATTAGATGCGGGGGTCGCCAGTTCGGGTATCGCTTACGCGTTATTATTGCAGCGATACGACACGCGGTGGTGTCAGCCGTGACCTCCCATGGGGGCTCCGCGCGATATTATATACAATGTAGGTACCAACTGTCACACCATCGCCGAAACCCGGGGATCCCATGGAAACCGGCTAGGCGTGCTTTATGGTGCGTCAAATTAAAAGATTCCCTCCTTTGCGTTCCCTAACTGCGATCTGATCTACTTGGCCGACGTACATATATATATATATATATGTATCTCGTATGTGGGATCTACTTTTACATAAATAGGACGCGCTTCAACACGCGTCTTTATGCCTAGCATCTCATAACATCTAATACCGACGCGCCGTAACACCCCCTGTGGAGGAGCGGCTTTAATTCACGACTAATGGCACGTTTAATGGCAAGCGTGAAATCTGGAGCACGGCAAATGGACCGAATCACCTACTTTTTTTTTCGTAAACGTCAGAGGCCCGTGACAAGAAAAGTCGACAGTGCGATTTACGTAAATCGACGTCGCGTATTATTTTTTGACTCGTTCTTAGACTGCCGTTAGTTTGTTTTTAGCTCTGAGCTTCGATATAGATGTTTAAATTATAGTGAAACAAGTTTTACGAGTTGCTATTGCGACACAAATTAGTCAAAAAATATTTTGTGTAATATTTCGCGACGCCTGTCGAGCGAATTTACAGTTTAATATGCGAATAATGACACGTCTAATAGCGGATATGAACGCCAGGATGCGTCACACAGGAAATTCACGGCTGTCCACATATTTAACGACATTGCTCGCGCGAAGAACTCGCACGTGAAATGTATATGGCTTTGCCAAACGTTGCGCCGTGCCAGACGTCTTTCTGGCGGAAACGCCGCAAAGTGGCTGAGCTCGACTGTGAAATACACATCGGGGCCGGTTCGCTACGTTAGCGAATAGACGACTAATAGTTGAAGCTATTGCGAAATTCGCTAAAGAGGAGTTTCCGCTCGATAGGCACGTTTCTGTATGATGCCAATTCATTCGTCACACCTTCTCACCGACTATAAGTAATGGCGCTTTAAGAGTTTGGCGCGTGTCCCGGGGTGTGTTAAATCCCTTTCCCTGATTAATGTATAGAAATTCCTAGAGCAATAAGAGAGCCATTGAAAAACAGATCTCGCGTATAATCACAAGTATAGGAAGGTTAAGATTTTTTTTACGCATTGAATCTATAAATGTTGAGAGACAGTAAAGTAAGTGACTCTAAATTTAGATCCTACTATTTCATACATCTGCCGCAGAAAGATTTATTGCATATCCGCCATAGGTCACTAGTTTTCAATTTCCACTTTTAACCGTGGCGGTGATTAAATTTCTGTTCGAGCACTTGAAATCGACCGAAAAATAAGATTCCGTTATCCGTCATTTACGCTCCGGCAGCTCGTTTGCTCGAAAAATCTTGTGGCGTCATCAGACACGTCGTGGTAAGCACAAAGCTACTCTTAGCAGTGTACAAAATCAACATCATAGCTCATAACTTTCGATTCGCTCGCGATTTCGTTCCCGTCGTGTTGGAGCAACGACGCTCCAGACATTTGAATTCTTAACGACCGCGTGCGTATTAACAGCGCGGTCGGTCGCAATTTCGCACAGAACTTACGGTCGTGTCCCATCGCGGCTCGTTAGTAAAAATAATTTTCGCGACGCCGCGGAGTGGAGAAGGACAGAGGGACAGAGAGACCGTACAGATGGCTCGTTGCATCCAGGGACGGAGCCTGACTTTTTGGAACAGATGCTGGCCTCTCCATAAAGATTCCCGAAAAGAAGAATAACGAGATAATGAAGGTATTATTTTTTATATAATATACATTTAACTCAAATTTCTTATCTAACGTACGTAACTTCGTAAAATTAAAATATTGCTGAAGAAAATTATTCTCTTCACCACGAGATCAGAAGCTCAAATATTTTTTAGCTGACACGAATCTGTCCCTGGCTGTATCTTCTTGATCGCGCACACGCCTCGTATGATCGCTCGTTGCGACGCAACGCGTCTTGACAAGGAACGAGGAGAAGACGCGGCGCAATGTAAACGAAACGAATCTATAAGTCGCGTCTGTTCAGCGCGGCGCGAATAAACTCGGACATTTCTAGCACACGATCCGGCCGGCTCCTTTCTCTATTTCGCTCGCGAGTCCACATCCCCTTCCTTCTCTTCAGCCGACGGTCTCTCTCCCCTTTTTCTCGCGCTTCTTGGACGTTTGCCTCTTCAAAGTGTCAAGTGACAAACGGTCCCGCTACCGAGTAGGCGTAGTCGTCGGGGTGGATATAATTTGTCAGGAAATCACCCAATTAGCCTCCCAGTTATGCGGCCCAACAGATTTAACCAATTAGTTTAGCTATGCGAGCCCTAATACATTTCCACGCCGGCGGCGACTACCAGCCGCAGGCGTTTCTCCCCCGATCCGCCTGTCAACCCTCTCTCTTCTCTTCTCTCTCTCTCTCTTTGTTCCTTTTCCGATGCTCACTCGTTCTTGCTCCATCCTTCCTCTGTTCAATCGCTGCATTTACGTCTCTCTTCTCGGTTTTCGCCGCGCTTCTCAACCGTTGCTCGATAGTAGGCGGTTATAGTGGCAACGTGGTCTGGATGCAGTATAAAGGTCTCTATCGTCAACACGACGACGACGACGAAAACGACGAAGACGACTACCACGACGATCATAGTGATTGCGGCCGCGCACAAATTGCGCTTTTGCGTTTACATATAACGCACATACCGATCGCGCGCGCCACGCACACGTGCAACCTTCGGGGATGGGAGAGCGGTTTAACGTCGTATCTCTATAGAGACGCAAAACTCCTGCGATAGAAGAGCGAAGACGAGGAAAGGACAGAGAGGGGAAAAACGCGTAGAGTCGAGAGGTGAAGCAATTTGTCTCCCTAATGAGATGTCACCCCGTCCGTGAGCGCGTTGAGACGCGCGGCCAGTGAGGAGACGAACGATCATCCCTGAAACCGATCGAGCATAAAGTGCCCTTGCCGCTCGTTCTTGTGACCTCGCTCTTTATGGGAATCTATATGGATATATTATCGTTTTGGCGGATCACTTAAGAATGTCTCCCGAGAATTCGCGGTAATATATAATGCGTGACATTATGTCTCGAAGTACGTTTTTGGATAAAATTCCGTTCCAGAGAGAAGTGCTCCGCGCGAAATTAAGTGATATAAAATAGAATGATATAAGGTGGTGTTGTATAAAAAGCTTTGTGAGAAATTATTTTTTAAATATTTACCACTTACTTTCAAAAATACGAATAAAGTCGCGCTGACTTAATAAAAACGAAAAAGCAACTATAAATGTGATTTCAAGCAAAACCTTAACGCAAACGTGAAATTTTATAAAAATAAAGGAGGTACAAAATGGCGGATAATATATAAAACAATTCCTGTATTTATTTTCTAATCAGTACGACTGCGGCGTTCGCAAAATGTTCGCCTGTATAAAATGTGAAACGCTCATGTAATATTCAAGTAATGAGCAATGAACGAAAGAGCACAAATTGTTCGCGAGAATGAAAACATAAATACCGTTGAAAAATTTACGTTGACGAGCATTATTGCCGCACAAAAGAACGGCCTCTGTTTACGTCGTTTTTTATCTGGCCATTATACGACCGGTGCATGGTCAATTCGCCGTTATTGCCCACGTAATTATTGGCAACGCGGTGAATTTTCGCGGAGACTGAAAAACTGTCGTTCTCTCTCAATTAAATTTATTAAACGCAATTCCGCAGTAACGTGGTAACGTTTCCGTGCGGAACTCTCTTCGCGGAAACAAATCTAGGGAAAGGCATTAATCGTAGGAAGAGATTCCGACAAAATCGATCGGAGGGGCACAGTTACACACTGTGGGTCGAGAGAGGATGGTCAATGGGATCGGTTGAAGTACAGGATTGCTCTGGTTGATTCTAATTGAATCGTCCTTTGGTCTCTAAGCGATCGCAGTCCCGCCCGCCCACTGTTGCTGACGAGCGAGACATTTTACCCTTCCGGGGGCTTCTATTACGCGCACCCGGTAGAGATTTCCGTAGCAGATGACTAGTCTTATTTTAAAAGCAATCGACTCGATCTTCTCTCGTAACGGGAAACTAGGATTCACGGCTATCGTCGCGCTTTTATCGGCTGCGCCATTTCCGCGCCAAATCGCACAGATTTCGTAGCAGATCCTAAGCTTTTAACGTTAGTTTAGAACCGCACGGTTTATATCTCGCGGAAAAATTGGTTATTTATTTAACTGCTTGACACATATATGTGTTTGTAGAAGAAAAAAGGTAATATTAAAATCTCTCTAGATTTCAAAACATATATGCAACTTGAACTTTCGTTTGTACATATCAATGGCTATTTTATCGGAAGTGCATATCGCTCTAGACTCTAAAGTTAAAAACTCGACTTTATCAAGAGTATAAAGTTCAATCGATATTTTCGCACACACGGTTATTAGCTGAGAATTCCGAACAGGTGCCGCGAGAAAGGAGTGCTCTTGAAAAAAACCGCCAGGTATTTACATTTTCCTTCGCTCGTTGATACGTAAGACGGTTTTGCTCTTCGAAATTCTCCCCTTTCGAGAATCGAGCAGGCCGGCGCGCACGCGTGGGTATTAAATTAATGTAGTCGACTCCGTAGCCGGCGATTAAACAAAGGGTGAAAATTGAGCACCTCCCTCCCTCCCGCGGCTCAGCGCCGACGATGAAAACCAACGGGCGGTGCACCCACACAGTAGAAATCGGCTACGCGTGTGTTCGGCATTGCTTGTTATACGTATATCAGTGCATTTCGTGCCTCGATACGCATCCCACGCAACACAATCGACCGTGTCTGCGTGAAACGCCGATTTGCGCGTGCATGTACATACGCAGGCTCTCGCATACTAATGAACTTGGCGGTCTCACGCTCGAGTAACCGCTGTGTATATGTACATACAAGTTGAAATTTGTGTGCGTGCGTTACAGGGGAACGTGTATATATACGTGTATGTAAGTGAGAAATTCGCACATATACGGGGTATCCCAGATCGCTCGCATTTCTTTTGACTAGATATCTATCTCTATCAGTTCGGAGTAAATATATATTCAGTTAATGTTGTCCTTCTTGAAAAAAATATTCGGCGTAAGAGATTGAAAGTTTGATCGATTCGTAAAACGTAATTAACTTAACTTTTCTCTTGATGTGGAAGTTTGATAAAGTGTTGCAAAAACGTAGACGCGCGAATTGTAGATATTATTAGATAAAACAAGCAACTAAAAAATAGGATTACATTTGTTAAAAAAAAAAACTAACTCACATGTTAAGATCGCATGAGAAATCCTGAAAAATGATCTCACATTTACTGTAACAATTCAAAAGCAGAACAATAATAAAATTTTAATATATTTTAGTAGTCCGAATTGTTACGAGAGAGAGAAAAGAATTTACGAAACTTTTTTAACACACAAATAGACAAAATGAAGCGTTAAAATATTGACACGGAGTGAGAAATATTAAGGAAGATGCGATCACGTCTCACATCAATTTCGGGAATTTGCAGAGCCGGAGACAGCACACACGGGACACCCGATATACAGCGCGCTCGCGCGCCTCTATATCTATGTACACACCGAGCGGCCGCTGTGGGGTGGCCGGGCGCGGGCTTCGTTCGTTGAATGCGGTTTAATATTAATGGGAACTGATGATAAGCAGCGCAAACAAGCGTCGAGTCTCCCGGGAGAGATCTGCCTTCTGTTAGCCGGCGTGCAGCGCGGGGGCCCCGATACACACGCATTCGCACACCGACACGCCGATGAGGACCTGGCTCCGCTCTTGCCACCAGAGGCTATCGTCATTCGTGGTCGCAACCACACCGGGCAAACCTGGGCGGCGTAGGGCGCGCTCAACTCCCGAAAGGGCAAAGAGAGAGAGAGAGAGGGAGAGAGGAATGGGGTCCCGATGCACACGAGAACGCGCGTCGTCGGGCGAGGGGCCTCGTACGACGATCGCTTACGCGCGTATACGCACGTGCCCCGCTGGGTACGTCTCTCGTCGCGTCGGTGTAATGCGTGTAAATCAGCAAGAAAGGGAAGGGAAGGGAACAGAGGAGGAACGATGATCGTTTACCGCTATACTTACTTTGAGCTCGACGGGGCAACCCTGCGGATTGCCGACCTATTCGCTATATCCGATGCTCGTCATAAAGCGAGTGTTTGCTCGCCAAATTAGAAAACCATCGACGAGCGAGCAGCTCGCCGAAGGGAGGTTACGAATCCGGGCAAGTGGTTGCAGTCAGTCTCGATTACTGTTCTGCTTGAAATAACACGGGGAATACATCGGCCGAGTGACGATGTAGCTTCTTATTTTTAACGAAACATTACAGTTTCCAAACTCGGCGATCTTATATAAAATTCTTCGTTGCAAAAATTGTCTTTTAGAAGTCAGTGAACAGAATTTTTATTTCTTATAATTAAAAACATTGTCTTACACGCTTTGAATACACAACGAGAACGCATCGAATTATTAATTCTATATAAAGACGTGATAATTTAATGGAGTGCCGCAAGAACCGTTATAATTGCCAAGCTGTGAGATTACGGTGGATAATAGTGCGCGCGATACCCGGCGGTTCGATACAAGTTTAAGACTTGCCACAAAAGACCGAGTTAATCGAGAGTCCGGGCTTTGTTCCGCGCCATACAGAATAATGAAAGGAAGATAATCAAACACGCCGGAATTGTAATAGCATCAAGAATTTTATAGCCGTCGGTTTTGACACCAAACTTTCGCGATTCGTGTACGCGCATCATGCATTCTGAAAAATACAATCTCTCTCTTCCCCTAAAAAAAAAAAAAAAAAAGAAAAACCAGAAAGCCAAAAAAATCGAGCCGGAACAAGCTTGGCCGGAAAACGGGAGTGCGATGGCGCGCGGAGAGGCGAGACTGTAGTGCGCGGGGCTCATATCGTATTAATAGGCAATCCGGACAGCCGAGGGGTGTCATAAACTCAACCCCCTAATACTCGCCTAAACTACCTCGGTTAAATAATGGAATCCCTATTCCCACCTCCTGACTCCGCCACCGCCGCCGCTGCCACATTTCTCTCTGCGCGCCAGCTCCTTGTTCATCCGGCTCTCAACCGCACGAATCGTCGTCGTGTTCCTTGTTTTGACGCCGAAGACGTTCCGGCCTGCTACCACACAGAAAGCAGTAACTCGCGTGAATTAGCCATCGCTCGGTTGCTAATTCATATCACGGTATATCACACGGTGTCGGCGCCAATCCGCTTCGACTCTATAAACTCGCGTTCTCGGTTAATTATAAGCGTGCGCGTCATTTAAATTGCAATCGAGTTATTTTGCGATAGTTCGCGCGGTCGGGGCGACAGGGTTGAAATAGCTCGGTCGTATTGTCGACAGATCAAATTACAGACACACGTCACCTCGATACATCGCGCGCTCCAAAAAGTGGCAATTGCGTAAATTGGCTCTGCCATGAATCGCGTCGCGCTTAATTAATCGGCTGCGAGTAGGGCAATGCGCGAGGTTATCCTCCCTCTCGCTTCCGGCAGCCGTGAAGCTTAATTCGCCGAAACCGCGTAATCTAAAATTGCTTACTAGCGGTCATCGTTCAAAACAGTATCGATTGTTAGCTTTGAACATCATTTGTATTTTATTTTTTTGTCAAACTTCGAAGATGACTCGAGAAACAAAAGTTTTGTTAAAATTTATTATTATAGAAGATATATATCGTTTTCGCATTTTATACCCGATCACTAGTTTTTGTAACCGTTTTGAAAAAAGAGATATATTATCTAATAATTTTTTATCGTCAATTTTCATATGCCTCTGAAAATATATGCAATAATTAGTCTAAAGTAATGACACATATTTTTTGTGACGTTTCACGACAGAATACTTTCGTAAAAGAATACTTTTGTACAATTGATAATCTGTCTTTAATTTTTTCCTTTCAATTCGGATCGATTTGATTATTAACGCTGCACGTCATAATCTTCTTTTCAACGGCATCTGCTTTCCGTTGATTATTGTTCAAGATAGTTATTCTGAGATTGCGCTTTCAAACACAAGTAGAGAGGAGCGAGAACGAAGTCGCTCCTTCGCTTGCGACGGTCTCATTGAGATGCGGCTAGGATTCAAAGTTTGCGTAAACGTTTAAAATAGCGTAGCGAGAAGTTTGCACTTGGGCTTATACCCAAGCACGAATTACCTTTCGCTTAAGAGCTAATTAAGAGATGGTTCCATTCGGTGGCTCGTCGGGGAGCAACTCTAGCGGAAACAAAATTCCACCGACCTTAGCAACGTCCTGACCCCGAGACGCGAGGATGGCGGACCCTCCGTGTTCGTTCTGTGCGATACCTATATATATATACACATATATATACACACACCAGGAGGGACCAACCTCTCGGGTAATCGTTACGACGTACCGTAGACAGATAAGAGCATCGACTGCTTCCACCTCGATTCCTCTCTTCCTTCTCGTGTCCCTTCGTTCCCTATCCGCAACTCCAAAAAGCATACAGTCCTTCCAGGATTCCCTGGAGCCGACTTAGATATCCAGGGTAGATTCCTAAAGTAGCGAACGATCTTCGATGAACCGTGACCGCTCAGGATTCGAGTCTCAATATTGGATGACCGAGCTCGATTCGCCGAACGTGTATACGTGACGTTCATCTAATTTAACTCTTATCCTAAAACTATACTGTCTGGTATCCGGAAATTTCTTTCTTTCATTTATTATAATTAACTCTTTGTGTATAATTGTCGCAAATCGCGGACGTCTTTTTTTAACGCGGAAATTATTGTATTGTAAAAATTATCTTTGATTTCGTAGTCTACGTAGTCAGGACCGATTTCCTACAAGTTTGTCTCTCTAAAAACACTTCGTACAAAAATATACACACATGGAAGTCGATACTTGTGTCAAATACTATCAATGAAGTCGTCGCGGCGTTTCGAGATTCTTGTTTCTCTTTTCGCGCGAGTGAAAAGGCGAGATGTAGCGCTTCGCGTAGCGCGGCACGAAAGAAACGAAACGGCATGGAAAAGTAGTCACGGAAATCGTAAAGTGCTCGACACCTCGGTCCTCCTGGACAAATAAGACAGCGCGCGAGAGGACGAGGCGAGAACGACGGCGACACGAGAACGAGCGGCGCGCGTCGTCGGACGCGCGACATATCGGAGTCGACGAGGGCTCCGTGATTCGGTCGTCTTCCATTCAGCCTGGGGAAAACAAGAGAGATGAGGACACAAGCGAGAGAGAGCAAGACGGAGTGAGAAAGTGAGACACGGCGATGTCGGTTGGGGCGTCAGAGGCCGAGGATGGCAGCTAAATAATAATTCTCACTTAACTAACTCGGTTAACTAGCTTCGCAGCGGCTAATAATAAAGGAGTCGTCGTACGTCGAGCACCGCCTGGCGGTGGGTTGAGTCTTTTGGTAGAGGGAGGATGAGAAAGAGAAAAAGAGAGAAAGAGAGGATCAGAGAAGAGAAGAAGATCGTTTACAGAGGATGAGGATGGGAGGAACGACGGGTGGACGGCCGCGGAGCGCGTCGAGGTCTGAAGTCAATTTGTCGGGGAATGCGTTGGCAACACGTGTGGCACTCGCTATAGAACTCGTCTCTTCCGTCTCTTCGTCGCGCGTTCTCTACAACGAACATGCCAAAAAACCCTAAGAAAATCTAGGCGCGGAGGGACACGGAGGGCCGTCACGGAGTTTGCCACGAAAAAGGCAAGCAATTAAGCGTTCCGGGGAAGAACGATCGAACCAGACTCGCAGTCTCCTCCGAAATGAAGAGGACTCGTTTTTCGATCGCGAGATGAAGTGACCCGGGACGTCTCCCGGTGCCGTGTTCGACGTCTTGACCCTCGTTAGGAAATACAGCGACGCGTTTTTTAGTGATTCGAGTTTCGTTGAATGGAAGTAAAGAAACGATATTGTATTTTTTTTTTAATGAGGAGAATTTGCGAAAAAAATTCTATTTTTACGGTAACTCGAATATTGCGATCACAAGTGGAAATATAATTTTTGTTCTTAGCGCGTGAAGCCGATAGAAAAAGATCTTATTCCAGAAATTTTTTTTCGCAGAACGTGCAAATTAGAATAGTCAGGAATCTCGGAAGAACCAGGTTAGTATCCTGCAGTCTGGGATTTCGAAAGACGGGAAGTCTGAAATGAGAGTGTGAGAAAGACCGAGTACTTTTGAATTCGTAGAAGCTTTTCGTCTTAACCACGACCTACCCGCTATGTTTTTTTAACGAGGGCGATACTTGTGCATCAACACACCAATAAATCAGACAATCCCTCTTTTCGTAGCTAAATAAAGCAGCTTCCAAAAACAATCTCGGATATTTCCGAATCATTATCTCATGTTATGACACTTTTTTCGGTTACAGACTTACTAAATCATATAAGCTTTTTTATCGTGTTTTTAATGCTGCTGTTTGATGTGAATCATTTCCTTGTACTTATTATACTCTTCAAAAATGTCACAAACATATCGCCACAGTATTACGAGAGAACTTCTTTTGCTTCGACGCACTTTAAACCGGTGATACTACCTATTAGAGGTAACTAAACACGGATAAACATTCTTCACGGATCAATGAGCTGTGTTTGCCCCGTCATATATATGTATATACATATACATATATATATATATATATATATATCGTTCGAATCGAAGAATCTTGATTCACTCGGATCGAAATTCTCGCAAAATCGGTTGACGCTTCGACAAGCTACAAACGTTTATCCGCATCTCATTAAACTATAATATATTTTTATAGTTTATCAATGTTCATTACTATATCTGTTTGAGAGCGGAACGCAAAGATTTGTAAGATCGAATTTAGAAACTCGAAAAAACTCGAGAAACTGTTGTTGTGAATTATGTTACGACATCTTGCTGTCAACGCGCTAATTTAAAAAAAAATCTAAAACAATAATTTTAATTATAATATTCTTTTTGTAATTAAAATATATTGCACAGCGCTTCTTTTGATTTTAGTATCAACGTTTTTCAAGAAACTCGACGATAGTCGAGGAAGACAATTAGACAAGATACACCCTGGGACCACGTTGGGTTCGACGAGTTGTCCTCGCGCATGGACGTCTCGTCTCCTTTTTTTTCGGCGGTCCAACTCGGAGGATCCGATCAGCCTTCCAGTCCGTCGGGGTCGCGTCCGCAGCCGGCCACTACGTAGGTATCCACTTATAAACACGACCCTACTTACTCTTTCCGTAGTCCCGGCCTCGTAGGACTCGCGTCAGAGCGGTAAAAGGGTAGATAGATACACGGCACGGTATTAGTAGGTATTAGGTGTTGGCCTGGGAACGACTGCACGTGCTGGCGAGGAATCCCATCCCTCCTGCGAGTTCGGATAATTCTTTAAGTGCTTCCTTTCCCCCCTCCGTCCGCCGCCTTTTCCACCCACCTACGATTCCGTCGCTCTTACCCGGGGGCCGATCCTCGGTCTCGACCTACCCCCAGCTACCCATCAGACCGATGCGCCGCTGCTCGCGGTGCCACTTCAGGATCTATATACGACCCCGCTCTCTTTTCCTCCTCTTCTTTGTCATTCTCCGCGCGCGGGGATAATACCGGGTAGCTTTTAGCAATTTTCCGTATGCACCTACTAATCTCCGTTTCTCTCTACGAGGGAAGAATAGAAGGAGAGAGAGAGAGAAAGAGAGAGAGAGATGGAAAGGGACGCCTTAACGTAATGCCGTTAATCTCCTTAGCGATGCGAAAGTTAAGTGGCTTCAGATTGAATGCGCTGTAATGAGTAGCGGAGCAGTGTTCCGATATCAGAGAGGATTTCCTACGTCGCACTGTGTACTTTAGACTCGAGATGTAATCTTAACAGCGCATTTAATAATTAATTACTCATTATATTTGCTGTAAGCAGAATTTTATGCTACAAAAGCAAAATATAGATTTTTTACATATCTGTGCACACATGTTTTCTTTATATTTATTTACTAATATATTTATTGATTTTTGTACCCAATTATTATTTTGTTGTTAAATATGTAGATTTTGTCGCTAAGAGCGTGTGTAACAAATATAAGGATGAATAAATACGAGAAATTAAGAAAAATAAAATATATAAAACGCTCGTATAAATACGAGAAGTTTTATATTACTCTTCTACAACATTGAACATACTGAAAAATGTAATTTAGTAGATAACATAATTAAATAGATAGCAAAAGAAATTTTTCGTAAATACATGCGAATATTAGGCTTTACTTGTTTGTAAAAATATCCGACATTACGTGCACGTAAACGGCGCGATGCGACGTTTGACTCGATTTCCGCTTGAATTTTCCTGGTATCCGAGGCGTTTTCGTTAATTTGTCGATCTCCGCGCGCCGCATCGCGTGTGCATCATAAATAGAGCATTACCGGCGCAAATTTGAAACGTCGAGTTTCATAATTGCAATGATATTACTACACACGAGGCTCGTAACTTTCGGTAACTAGTCGGAGTCGCGCGAGCGCGCTGTGTGCCCGGTAAATGACATAATTATTCCTGAATGA
The DNA here is from genome assembly GCA_014825685.1 of Pseudomyrmex cubaensis. NCBI lineage: Eukaryota > Metazoa > Arthropoda > Insecta > Hymenoptera > Formicidae > Pseudomyrmex > Pseudomyrmex cubaensis. The sequence continues at coordinate 124,426 of QVOA01003752.1, read as the reverse complement.
GTACGCGGCGGATCGAGCGCGTGCCATACACTACCCCCGCGGATGAGTAAAATTACTTGTATACGGCAAGCCGGTTTTCCGCAGTTCTGCTCGCTCGCGCGATGAACAAAATAATCCCGCCAAGTACCCCATTTACATGCCGGGATTGTGTTCGCGCGTGCATCCGATATAGCGTCAAGTTTGTCGGCAAGGACATCTCGGGAAGCCATTAAAAGGGGTGATGTCGGGGGTGTCGCCGCAGAAAAGTCAACGAACCGTTCGACGAGAGATGCCCGAACATCTGGATGAAATTAAGTCGAGCGGCTCTCTTCCGCAGACACGCTGTCTCCGGTGCGTTTCGACAGCTTCGTATTTCTTTGTCTCTCGTTGTTATATACATATATGTATATGTATATATATGTATATGTATATGTGTGCATATATGTATGTGTATATATTCATTTAAAATCCGCATCGGTTTTCTATTTTGACCGAAAAGAGATGTGACGCATATTCACACATATATATTCTTTTAAATATAATTTCTTCAAATATTTATTTTGTTGTAATACAATCTACAAGCGTACCTTCAATTTAAATAAATAAAAAACTTGTAGTATAAAATTTATAGACATAATATTTTTAATTGTATTTAACAATAATAACTTATATTTTTTCATCAAAGTTCTTCTATCTATTTACGCAACAAAATGATTCAATAATTTCTTAATAAAATTGAGATTTTTTTTTTACAAACGCACATATTTTTTTCCGCAATACGTAAGCGCTGTCTTTCTCTCTCTTTCTCGGACGAAGAGCGGTATTAAAATTCCATCGAGTTATCCGCAGTTTTGATATTCCCGGTCGTTTGCCGGTGTGCGCGGCGCGTTTCCAGTGGGATTTTTTTTCCACAATTCGACCGCCGCGCTCTGTACAATTAAAACAAAAGCGAGAGCGAGCGCTGGACAAATACGCTCAACGCCAGGAAAGCGCTGCGGCAACGGCAAAAAAAAAAAAAAAAAAAAAATCGCCCGTTAACGGTGCCGCGGCTGAAGACAATCGTCGGGAGGGAAGTTCGTTTGTTTCGCGTCCGGGTATTACGCGAACAATGCGCTGTTCGCCGGCAACAGCAAACGCGGAAAAATAAATAAAAAAAAAGAAAGGCGAGGAGAACAGAGAAAAAAGCGAGAGTTGAGCGGAGCGAGGCGCGTTCGACCTCGCAGATATATAGAATTTATAGGTAATTATTTTTCTCGGAAGTGTGTACGGCCCGTTCGCCGGCGTCGTACAGGTGGAGACGAGGAAAGGGGGAAATAGGGGCGAGAGAATTGCCGCGGCGGGTGGAGGAGAGTGTGTAATGGGGGCTGCGAATGAGCCTCGTCAAGCGAGAATCCACGTCGAACGGCGACTGCCATTGGGCGTGGAAACTAAAGCCAGATCGTGTCGCGGATGCGGGCGTACATTTTCTACGGGATCGTATACACGGAGAACAGCGGAGACCGAGATAGAGCGTAGAGGGAGGAGGACGAGGAAGAGAAGAGCCAGCAGCGGTAGAATCGCGGATGGAGGAGGTAGAGACGGAGGAGGGCGCGCAAGAGTGGCGAGGGGTTGAGGAATATAACGCGACAATTGCCGGATGCGACCGTTCGTGCGAATTGCGCGCGGGGAACTTAGGTGCCGTGTACGCGGATCTCGGCGAGGGGGTGGTGGAAAGACAGGATGGGATGGTGGAGAGACGCAAAGCGCGAGGAGGGCTCGAGCGAGGGTGAGGGGTTGTATAGATACGTCCCTGCGGCGGTGGTTTGTAATATTATGATAACCCTCCCTGCCGCCTGCGCCTGGCTGCCTCCCTTCTTCTCTTTCTCTCTCTCACTCTCTCTCTCTGTCTGTTTCCTTTTCTCTCGCTTTCCCTCCCGTTTCCCTCCTACTCGTACACCAGGCTGCCAGGCGGCCACCCTCTTTCAGCGGCCATGTTGCCGGGAAATATGATTATTGTTATTATTTGCACCCTCCTTCGGTCGTATCCTCCTGACTCCTCACCTCTTCGTAACAGCCTCGTCATCCTACCGGTGTGGCTGTGTCTCCGTTCTCTCTCTCTCTCTATCTTTCTCTCTCCTTCTCCCTCTATCCTTCTCTTTCCTCTTTTGCTCTCTATTCCTCTTGTCCAGCATCCCCGCAGTTGTACCATCCTGCGTAATGCTTTGCAGTTCTCTTCTGTATCTCCCTTCACATCACACGGGATCTCTATCGCTCTCTCGCGTCATCCTGCGACTCCATACTCTCTCGCACCTTCGTTCTCCATGCATAGATCTCTCTCTGCTGCCGCTGGCCGACGAGTTCAGAGGAAACGAACGAGAACAGGGCCGAAGCAACCGCCCGTCAACCGAGACCGCTTTCCTCTCTCGCTCTGCTTCTCTTTCGTCTTTCGTCGCGCATCCATGTCGTCCTTCCTGTCATTCTCCACCGTTCTCTCCCACTCTTGTGGTCGCCCGGAAAACTTTACAATGCGAAATGCCATCCCCCGCATCATACTTTTCGGCTCGCTCTGTCTTTTTTTTGTACCATTCTCCGCTAGGTATCTTCTTTATCTTTCTCGTGGTTGAGCGCGAGCTCTTTTTTTCCGCTCGTTCTCGCTCCCTCCATCCCTCATTGCTCTTCTCTCTCTCCCCGCTACGGCTTTCCGCGCGCGGTTCATTCCAACTCGTCCCTGCGGAAACGTTTCATCGACCGAGACCGCCATTCTCGGCTTTTTTTCCTTCGGGCTTTTTCTCGCCTCCTCGAACTTTCCTCGCGTGTCTAATATCGGGGTTATTTTTCAGCGAGCGAAAATTCCGCGTGGAAAATTGCCGAGCCGTACGCATTAAATACTACTGCTTGCGATCAATATAGGTAATTCGTGTGACATTACTGAGTAGCGCATATACAAAACGTTCTCGAGTTATATACATATACATATATGCGTTTATTCAATTTCCGTAATTTTCGCGGTAATTGCCGTATTACATTTCAGCGTAATTTCGAAGAATTTTACTCTTAGCATCAACTTTCAGTGTGTTTTGCTTTAGAAGTTAATTTCCTTGTAGCAATTATATAAAACATTTTATTTTTCAATTTAATTGTCGTAGAAGATATGTACAGAAGTTTTGACATTTTAATTTAAAATTATAATGTGTGGTTTTTTGTGAAAAAAAAAAAAAGAAAGCGAATACGTAGTTCACGACGACGCGAACAATGACGTGACTTCTCTTAATGCAGACGTGTAGTAAAAGTTAATTATCCCACAGTTGAAAAATAAATACGCATGTTTTCGCCGGGAATACACAACACATGTGAATTTTCAACGCATATTTAGCGTTAAATGTAGCCATTTAATTCTCATTTTATCTGTTTACATCGTATACGATTTTTATGCTGAAGACATAAAACTCGAGATCAAGTAAATTTAACAGTAAATATAGAACTAAATGACAACCGCAATTTTCAGAAAAAATTAGCGTCATCGAGAGGAAGTGTCGCATTACGTGTATCTTTTGAAGCGTAATATCACACTTTGTGGTTTCCATCTCAAAGAAGAGCTCTCGATATCATTCTCAAAACCTTAAACGGATAGAAAGCGCGGTACGCTCGGAATAGTACGCGTCTCTCTAGCACACGTAATTCACCGTAAACTCGCGTAATCGTGTTATTCGAGCTTCTCGCCGTAAACCGCGTGCGTAGAGATAGGTAACGGTAGTGTTAAGGGTAATAAGGATCCGTGAGGTGTTCGAGAATAGAGATATGAAACAAAGGAAATGTCGGTACGCATTTGAGAAACAAAAAGCAGAAATAATCGCTGGTGAAATATAAAAATGAAAACGACGAGAGAGCAGAAATTTAGAGATTTTCGGTCATCGCACACAGTTTTTAGCATGGCGAAATTCTAATGTACGAAATTCCTTTTGAGCATATACGAAGCACGTTCTCGTATTTTTGAAAGTTATACATTTTTTAATTTCAGACAAATGGAAAGTAGTAATACATCTCGAACAATCGCTACTCGTAATTCTCCGCAAACTCGATTAATATTATTCGAGCTTCAAGAGCGGAGAGAGTGAGCCGTATTACGTTTCAAATAGATGTAAATGTACCACGTATAATCCGTAGAATAATAAAGATCCGCGCGGTAATGTTGGAAAATAAAAGTTGGAAAAAAACAGAAAAATGTTGGAGCATTGGGTGTCGATAAGGAAAAAAAAGAACAAGAAAAGATAATGTAAAATAAAGATATTAGAATTTTAATAATTAGGATAACAATTAAAATGCAAAAAAAAAAACGCCATTTACGAGAAATAGCGAAAACGAAATATAAATATAGAATTGGCGTATTAATTATGACAGTCGCATGATAATATAGCAGATAATAAGCGCGTGCGAAATATTCATTATTGCTAATTATCGCTCATTTCCCTGAATTGTTCGATTGCCGTTAAATCTAGACGGATATAGAACACAGTAAATCGCGTTTCGCAGACAGAGAAGGAGAAAGAGAGAGAGATAGACAGATAGAGAAACAAATAGATATAGTTTCTAGTACGAGTAATTCTCTGTAAACTCGACTAATCGTGTTATTCGAGCCTCTCGAGTCGGGAAGCGAAGCGGGCACGCGTAGTTATGTAATGGTAGCGTTAAAGCGTTAATAAGGATCGCGGCAATGCTCGAGAACAGAACGAAGAAACGAAGGTGTACGATGCGCGACGTCGAAGGTGGTAGAAGACAGAAAGGAGGGATGAAACGGTGGAAAACGAAGGATGAAAAGGAAGCGCGGGATGGAAGTGAGAGAAGGCGGTTGGTCTTTCGGTCGTGGTAGTCGCGGGAGTCGTGGTAATAAATGGGCAACACGAGCGCTTATAAGGGGTAGGTAATCTAAAGCTTTCGAGGCGGTGGCACGGCGGGGGCGCCGTCGAGAGAAAGGGCGAACGAGCGGGGGTGGCAAGGAGGGAAAAGACGAGGAGGACGATGAAGAGGTGGGCTAGGCGGAAAGCAAGACGGGGGTGGGTGGCGTGTAGGGTGAGAGGGTCTGGTTGGAGGAAAGCGTGGCGGAAGAAGGGGTGGATAAGGGTGGTTACGAGCGAGGGTGAGAGATAAGGTATAAGGTGGGTAAGATGGCGGACAATTTGCCGCTCGACTACTCTTGCCCGCACCCCTCCCTCAACGACTCCAACCTCCACCTCTTTCGTCTCGTCCTTCGGCCTATGTACCGGTAATAGATGTTCCTCCTTCACTACCAACGCGGAGACGCTGAACGCGCGCGCAAAAGCGTATACCGTCCTCCTTTATCTCGCGGCTCCTTCCCTTTTTCACCCCCGCCCTTTCTCTCTCGCGACAAGACACAAACGGGAAGGGAACGCAGAGGCAAGCGGAGGAACGTGCGTGACGGTGAGAATTGCGCGTGCACGTGAGAGACACGTCACATATACACGGTCAAAAGTTGCGGCCGCATTCACCTACACGTAAAACTGCCGCTACACGAAGTACAGTCGTCCGTGGATACATAGGTATTTAAACGCTCTCTACATAGTCACCTGCCGCGCTATCCGCCCCCTCACTTTCATCCCCCTTTTCCCCTTCTGTTCCCACCGTGCCGTTTCCGTCGGCGCCCTCTCCTCTCGGTCGGCAGACCACACCAGCGTGCTCTCTCTTAGCATTTCATCCGCCATCTTCTCACTTAATAAAATAATTACCCCGGGCCAATTAAGCGTTCCCCTCTACACTGTTCGCCCGCTCTTCTATGCGGGACGTGCTGCGCACGTAGTCGCGCGTGCTTTTCCACGGGCGGTGCGACGGCGGGTCTTCGGCGGGATAACGCCGGCACGTTATTCGAGCGTTTATCCGTTTTATCACTTTGCGGGATTTACGCGCCGAAATCTTAAGGAACGTCACTTAATTGGCGCGTCGCGTTTACGCGCCACGACTAAACTTTAGCCTCATTATAGCGAGCGCCGCAATGAGATATGTCCTTAATTGCGTGGCTTTACAAAGTTTAACGTGAGACGATAATTCGGAAGATGCGCTAAGTGTGATTTTATTCACGCGTTTTGCGATTACAAGAATTATTCAAGTAATTTGTCAAAAGAAAAGTAATGCAAAAAAAAGGAAAGAGATTATATTGTTTCAACAAAAGAAAAGTTTAAAATATCTATGGATTTTACAAATTTACCACATATAAAATTGATTCAAATAAGTATGTAAAAATATTAAATAATACTAATTAAGTAAGTTTTTTTTAAACAATATAGTTTAAGAAAAATAATTAAAAAATATCATGTACATACATATCATAAATGTACACATATGTGAACTTCGAATTAACAGTGAACTCTTTTGACTAATCGTAAAAACTGTGCTTGATTTTCTTAAAACAGTGATCTATCTTACTTTTCATCGGTAAAGAGAAAATTGAACTATAAATTATGATTTCTTCTATGTCACAATCTAAAATGTCGGTAGATAATAAATCGTTTTTTTGAACGTTTCTCACTTTGACTAGTCAAAATTTTTTATGCTATAATAAAGATTAAAAACGTCTCTGTTTGCCTGCTTAAGTGGCAGAAAAATAAAACATAAAAGTGAGACAAGTACAAGATGAAAGTTTCTTCCACAAAGTAACAGTGTCTTAATTATTACATGTCAGTAAATATTAACAATGAAATATGTTCACTTTGCCATAAAAGAATGCCCGGAATGTCTCGATATTATTTTATTGAAGAACACTATCGCAAGGACGTGAAAAAACATTGCTTCTTCAGGTTTTTGTTCTAAAAAGTAAACAGTCTTATTATATATAAGTAGCCACATATATATCACGGCTTAACATTGTGAAAAACTAACATTGTGAAAATAGGAAAAGTAGGAATACTAGAAATATCTACTAGCAGTTCATATATAGTTAAGTATATAGTAAGTTTCTCAGCAAGATACTAGCGCAAGTAGCGGAAAATCGTGAAACTGCTTGCGACTGATGGTGTTTTGGTCAAGATGTCTGCCGCTGCATTGACACGTCGTGTTCTTGGTCAACAAATATGCAATTTCATTAATTTAACAACTTCAGTGCTATCTCAAGTACCAAAAAGATATAAATGTAAATTCGTGAAATTACCTCCAATTGGCACTGGCAAATCTTTTCGAAGAATTGTTCATTACAAGGATAAGTACACGGTAGAACCATTGAGTGTTACGAACTTGGGAGGCAGAGATCCTGTTTCAGGTACGTGGTATGTCATTATTGTAGACCTTAGAGTTTTGCAAATTGTAATATGAAGATGTTTTTGCGCTATGAATTGTTTAATGCAGCTTGGTGCTGCAATGAATATTTCATAAAGAATGTTGTGTGATTACTGATTAACTGCTTATCTTGTGTAAAATTTACATAAAAAAATATAAATATATATTTATTTTGTATAAACATTTAGCGTAGGCTCTTATTAACCAGTAAAATTACCTTTATTTTCATAACAGGTAGATTAGTAGTTCGTGGTATTGGAGGTGGTATAAAACACAAGTATCACTGGATCAAATGGATCCGTGATGGACCTAAAGATGTTAACGAGCCACCAAAAAAAGAGAGAATTTTGGAAGTCTTCAAGGATGGTTGTAGGACAAGTTTTGTCGCATTAGTCGGTTCAGGCCGCGAGCTTAAATATATTTTAGCCACGGAGAACATGAAACCGGGCGACATAATACGCACTCATTGTGGAATACCACGTAATCATGTAAGACCTAATGAAGGAGATGCCTATCCTCTTGGTGCCTTACCTAATGGAACTCGGGTTCATTGTGTGGAGAAATATCCGGGAATTGGTGGATTTTTCATCCATGCCGCGGGCACTGCCGGCACCATTATAAAACGAGAAATGGATCGCGTGATTGTACAAATGCCGAGCAAACATCAATTCAGTTTGCATGAGACGTGTATGGCTACAGTCGGTCGGTTATCAAACGTCGAACATGGTTCCACACCGATTGGCAGCGCGCAGAAAAATCGGGAATTGGGAAATCGACCAAGAAGCGGTCTATGGCATCGTAAAGGTGGAAGATTCGGTCGTAAGATTAGACCTCCTCCGCCAGTGAAAATGATCACTAGTCGTTTCCGCCCAAAACCAGAAATTCTTGTCTTGAATAGTACATCACATGATTAAACACTACTTCAATAATAGATCATAAGTGTATTAAAAATAAAAACATTTACTCGGAACATGTAAATTTAGATTTTATTGTCTTTGTTACTTTTTCTCACTCCATAATCTGCATTTTGCGCAAGAAATTCACGATATATGTATATTGACTGAAGTAAAAGAAGAGATATGTATATATATATATCTGTTGGACGTGTACATTAAAGAGATTCGTTTCTTCATCGTAAATTTGCGATCGCATCTGACATAGATTGTTTAGGAATTTTACATCTAACAAACAACAACAGCAAATCGCCTATATAACTGTAGGAGTCATCGGATACACTAATGGCACATTTGTGCTTTCGAATACTGTGCTCGGGAATGTCTCGTATAATACCTGAGTTTAAGAATAGATCAAGTTCTTGGATCGGTAAAAATATTCGAATTTCGTGCGGGGATCCAGCCCCATTTTTCAAAGGCCTTTGTTGTAATACACAGTCTCCAGACTAGGATCGTGCGCACGTATTTCTTTCTGCACATCCGCTTCCAATTGATTTACTGAGATCGGTACGCGTTGCGCGAAAAGAGCGCAACACAGTGGTGTGGCGAAAGTGAGACACACTCCACAGATCAGGACCTGAATCGGTCCGGCAGCCCATTTCGCTTTACGCAACAGCTGTTTTCGATCCAGATAATTCATTACTATCGGTGCCAACACTGCAAAAAAATTTAATTTGCTAAAATGTTTTTTTCATCTTTAAATTTTCGATAATATTTATGCAATAATATTTATACAATAATATTTCTCTCTCAATTAGTCATAAGATAAATACAACAAAATTTACCCATGCTCGGAGAAGCCATAAGTATACGCGATAATGTCACACTCATGATTGCCTGTTTTGCTGCTCGTTTACTGTGGCCTACCTTCGTGCCGTTCTCGGTTTGTAATTCGATACCATTTTGGAGTTCAGTGACCCTCATGAGAGGGATGTTGACACAATTAGCTGCTGCGACCGCCGCTAATGGCACCAGCCGACCTGCCAATGGTGGTGCGCGCTGAGCGAGACGATTCAGGGTCAACGCCGTCACCACGGCGCCTCCTGTGGCGCCGACGTAACTCTGCACTAATGTTTCCGTTGGAATCGGACTCGAGCCACTTCGGTTCGTGTAATTCACTATAGCGTTGAACGACTGATTAATCCATTGCCAGAATATCACAGCCGGCGTTGATCTATAAAACATGTAAACAGTTTGTCTCATAAACAGTCTTTGAGGTCGAAGTTTCTCGTAGAAGCGATAATGTTTCTTTTTTTACATACGTCAAGTAAAAAAGAAAACGACTCTGATTACGTACTTGTAGAACGTCATCATGCAGCCGGTTATCATCATGTTCATCGGCACTTGAGCACTCATACGACCTATCAAAAGCATTTTTTCACCGGTATCTGGATGATAGGCGCTATCGTAAAGATATTTGCATCTCCATAACTCATCTTCGCTGATTCCTTGTTTTTTCAAGTCTTCGCCCTGTCTGCAAAATCCAAAATTTACTGTTATTCTTTTCAAAGTGTTAATATAAAAAATATAAAATCTGCAACTTTATTTTAATTTAAAAAAAATTAAATATAAAATTTAAAACGAAAAAGTAGAATTTTACAAATTCGGTAAACAAAGTTATCTTTTCTCTCTGATAAAGCCAACAATAATAATTCACATAAACGCAGCAGATAACGTCAAGAAATTTATTACATGTACACATAAATACAATACATGTAATATGACACATAATACGATGTAATATGACGATACGATTGTAATGTCAATATATTCAAAGAAAGAAGTATCGGCTACCTGTACTTCGTGACGACATTGCGCGCGTGCTCGAGCTGTTTATTCGTGGCAAAGACATTGAGCGGGTTTGTCACTGTTAAAAAGTGCAACGCCCTTCCTCGATAGGTGCTCTGATCCCAGTACGGTTTATCGATGTCTGGCGTATTGGCCGCTACTTGCTTTTCTTTCGGCATCTCTTCGTGGCTTCTTGATGACCGAACTCACCTGAGGTTTCCACCTCTCTTCTCCGTCTCTCGGTATGTGTGTTTACCTTCTCCTCACTTCACCTTCGCGACGAGTCCGTCACCTTTTCGTCGCACCTGCACACACCTATTGCCAGCTTCCAGAGAGACGGCATGCGTGCCGTTCTGCGCAAAACAGGCTGTTTGCTCGGCAACCAGTCAACTGACCCGCTCCAGAGTCCAGCTACTTCTCTCTCTCTGCTCCGCTTCAACGTGCTGGATGCCGGTCTTTCCCCTTCACTCCTCTTCTTCGATTCAGCTACGTCGGGCTTTGCTTCTACCACGGGCTTTGCCTCTCATCGATAAGATTGGTGCGCGCGCACAAACCGCCCACGTATATACACTATATTTGCTAGATTTATCACGAGACGGTGATGAATATGCAAAAAAATCTTACTGTTTCTCGTGAATAATGAAAAATTAATTATACTGTAAATACGTGTAACAATAGTAATGAACAATTTTATGCTGATGTATTTAACAGAACAATAAATAACGAGTTAAAAGACATTACGTTTTATGAATAAAAAATTCATGTAAAATTTTACACAATTAAATCTTCATATATATTTACGCAATATTAAACTTTTATACAAATTTGTATGTTTTTTAAAACAACATTAACTAACTCTAAAGAGTTTTAAGTAATACATCTTTAATTCTCTTGTTCAAAGAAGCTTTCTGGAGCAAGAAACTATCACTTTCGAAGTGATAATATCGCTAAGTGACTTTGCCTACTATAATCGCGACTGTGCTAGAAAAGCAACAGATGTTTCTTTAAGATAGTGTTAGCATTGCATTTTTTTCTGAATATATGAACTCATATCTGTCTGTTGTAATATCATTATCGTTACTTTCTCTTAGGTAATAAAGTCGGCTATTGATAACATAAATGGTTACTAATTAGGTTAATACATATTTAAGTAGTACGCATAATTGTTATGATGAGGATCATAAGTGGGGTAATAAATTTTCATATTTTTCTTGAATCTTAGTCTCGTACTATATAATTTTCTTTATATCAGAAAAAGAAAACTAACACATCGAAACTGATATACTTTTTTTTCTTGTACATGCACATTTATTTTACAACTATTTATATAAAAGAAAAATATGTCAAAGAACTTTTACTGCGAATATGTAATGTTAATAACCATTTAATAAACATTTCTCTTTTTTCTCACGTCAAAGAATAACGGAAAAGTGTTATTATTGTTTTATGTAGAAAATTAAATATTGTATGTCGTGTACGCAAATGTCTGACACCGATCTAGAAACCAACAGTTCTCATCGAAAAACAATAAAGGAGAATCTATGTCAAAAGAATAAAATGATTACCACGTGGAAAGTGTTAAATGCACAATAGTAGTAATTTCTCTGATTACATAGAATTATTTCCAATTATCATGCAAATACATCATTGATATGATAATTGCGATTTCCTTCTTTGTCAGCGAGGCTACTATGTCAATCGTCTAAATGACCTGAATTATGCGATATTATTACTTCCTGATTGGCATAAAGTTTTTTGGCGCCTCACATTTCAGTGACCGAACTTTCTAAATTAATTATTACGTATGTGCGACTGGACTTGATTTTAATAACTTAATCAAAGTTGTTGGGTGTCAGTGATTAGATTTTTGATGACAATACCGTTATTATAACTTTATTTCGTAATTAAAAAATAACCAACTTTTGTTTTTCCAAAAAAGTATGTCGCTTGTGATTCTATAAGTGGCGTTTTAGTTTTCAACGAATCGATTTGCGAGAGATAGATTGCTGCGCCCGTATAATCCTATCAACGCTAATTAAACGCAGTGACCGCAATCAAATCGTGATTTCAACAGCCGAGATGCCAACAAAAGTTTTTTTTTTATAAAATTTACGTAGATATGTTTAAACTGTCAACTGTTATCAGGAATATAAATTAATAAATTTGTCAATGGGTTTTTTTATTTGTTATGCATATAATATTTATTATATCAATCTTTTAATTGGAATAGCCGCGAGAAATGCGTGTATCAAAATGTGTCATCTAATAGTGTCTTGATAGATGTGTCTTCTATTCTCGAAACGAGACGAGGAATCCACTAACTTCTTCAGGACAAAACACGGTTTTAATGCTTCCTAGATTTAATTAATTCAGCGTGTTTATATGTCACGTATCTTTTCACTATAGAAACGCAAGAATGCGAAACGGTAGTGCATTAATATTTTATTTGTGCCTCAAGTCTTACGGAAACCATAAATGTCGTAGAGAGGTTGATATGTTCCGCAAACACAACTGAACAGTTATGTCAATTTGTATAAAAAGTTTGAATAAATGATTCACTCGGAATTGATGGCGCCACATAAAGTCAATCTCAATTTCTTATTATTTAACATCACACATAAATTTAAAAAATGTAGGAAGTTTTTATTTGTTTAGCAAAAGTTATGTTTACGGGGATGAGATGCAGCAGGAAAAATACTTGCTAAGAGAGAAGGAAGTGATGTTTTACGGCGCGTTAATGCAGCGACCGTTTGAATGATAATTGCGAGGCGGTGTTTATCTGACATTTGGAATAATTGTCTTAAGAGACATAACTATAATGTTTATTTCTTCTGCGTGTCACGTTTAATGTTGAAGTGATAATAGCAGAGAACCACTAGCCTACTTACGTGTCAAGCGTTCGAGCATGAAGCTGAGACCGAAAACAAACGTACGAAGACAGAATGAGAATACAAGGAAGATTATAGAACATGCTCACATGATCACGTACGCACACTTGCTCGATGTATTGTGAAATTTTTTGTTACACATACATACTCGCACGTGTCGCGCTATTTGTAATCTTTAGAGAAAAGAATCTCGTGCGGAACGAAACAGGTTTATCTGTGTACGAACTAGTTAAAATAGAATAAAATCGATAACCATCAATAAGTATAATACCGATTTATGTATAACCGAAGCCAAGATACTTGATTGCGAAGACATTTTCGAGAATCGTTGCAATTAATTATTTCTTTTAACTGCGGAAAATATCCCGTTGCGATTTTAGTTCTTTTTGTTTGAATGTCACGAATACCGATACGAGCATTTCGGACGCCTCATTTTACAGATTCGTTTTTTAAGCAGCTGCAATTACATCTGCTCGCGCCTGAAAGACTATTTTCTTCGACAGTAGCACATTTTCCTGTCTCAATAATCACGCTATCGCCACTGTCAGATGCTAAAACACAGTCAATCAATTTTTTTTCTAATCGATATCGAAGATCGAGAGAACAAAAGTAGTTTAAGTTCCACTATAAAATTGAATTTATCACCTAGAAACGTATAATAGATTAAACAGTAACAATATGGAAATTGAAAATTTACTTTCTGATTCATTCTTGTGGTTTCATGGCACTATTGTGGCTTTTACTACTTACGTAAGATTATGTTGCCGATCATGAGAAGAAGATCAAAGAAAAAGCTACGGATCTTCCGTATTACACGCAATAATTTGTGATTTATGATCTTGCGATATTAATGATGACAGTCAAAAGGTCTGAATATCATCACTTTCATGCTACTAATCATTTCGCTAAATGAAACGCCACCGCGTCGCCGATCATGTTTTTATTTTCGCACGAATAGATGAATTATGAGACGTAAATCTAGTAATTCTGTATATATAAGCGTTATGTTTATCTAAAATATAACAAATATAACTACATAATTCCGAACTGTCAAATTGCAACACAAATAGCCATAGACCAATCAGTGTCGGCAAAAGTGGCAATAAACATCGAGAAAATCGACTCTAATTTTTAATACGCACACTTTATTACACAATTTGGTTGTAAATTATTGTTTATTGTTTTTAAGAAGTTTTTGAGATACATGGTATATTTTATTGTAGAGATATATGTGTGGATAATCTATACAGTGTCATTTGCACGTCACGCGATGTTACAAAGTGAGCATGACTAAGAAACTGAGATATATCTTGCAGTTAGGATATTACCGATTTGTTCCAGCTTTTAATACAAAGTAAAATAAACTGTTTTGTACGTTGTGTAACATTTATTGGCTTTTAAACTGACAGAGAATTCTGTGTTTTTACTTATTTTTATTTTTTATTCAGTTTTGTTTTTTCATTCAGTCTTGATCGTAATTACAGATCGTCGAAATATTATGCCGATAATATTGTTAGGTAACTGTAGTTTTCACGTTTTGACTGCATTCTTTATCAATCCGCTCTGTGATTAATGACAGCTCGGCAAGTTTAAGATACCGGTCTTTTCCAGCAGACAGTTTCTTGCCATCTCTCTCAAGAATCTCCTTTCCGACTGGGAATGTGTAACAAGGCAGTATCGAGATCGGTGAATCGGTGAGACCATTTCATATCCTGTCGGTGTCTCGTACTGGGTCAGCCGGGCAAAGGGGTAAGCGGATTATGTTGCGAGCGACCAGCGCATTTCAACAATATACGCTGGACCTTTCACCAACAAAAATCACATTCGCTCCTATTATAAAACTTAATAATGTTTTTGTTTATTTTTTATCTTGTTGTTTTATTTTTTAACAGAAATGAGCGGCCAAAGCGAACGAACACAACGGGCGTCCGCTCATAACTGCGAGTGAAAGCTTACGAATGTGCCTAACGTGTTTCTCGCAGCACGTACGGCACATTACTCGTTCCTGTCTATTGCGATCTTGTTGACGCGTATCGGTTCGCGGAAAACACTCTTTCGATGATGGTCCTCATGCAAATGCGACAGAGCGAATTTCCAGGCTAGTGGAGTAAGACGGTGCTGTTGTCTTCCGGATGACACGTTCCGCAAAAATGTATTGCCTAGTTTTGGTGGATTAACGATTTGTACTCGTTTTTAGAAAAAAAACCAAAAAATAAATTGTCATCTCGTGTTTTTAAAAGTAGTGTTTTGAAAGTAATATGTTAGATAATCAGTTTAGATTTGCGATTTCTTTGTTTATCTCAATTTGTTCAGTATTTTCTGTTTTATGTACACTGTTGAAAATACAACGGTAATGTATGTATGCGTTTGCTCATGACATCGTGTTTTAAAGTAAGTCAAGTATAACGCGACAAGATCAGATATTGATCTTTCTTCTAGAAAATGGTTTTCAAAAATTGCACTTGAATGATAAATAAACAATTCGATATGTTTGAACCAAAGTAAGACGCACTGTCGTACAACAAAGGTACAACAAACCGGTTGCGGGCAAAAGACTGAAACACTTCAAATATCTACACGTAAAGACTGTGTAATGGCGTAAATAGGTCGATCAATCGCTATACTTATCTTCATCTTATTTGTTCCTTGATACGTGCTGCTGGTTATTATGCAACACTTTTGATCGAAATATAAGTATTCAAGAAAAGTATTTCTCTTTAGTTTCTTTGATAAATTAAAATCAATTTTTTCTGATAGTGAAAAGTCAATGCAACATTGATCTTCTGTAGGATTTTTTAATATTAAAAACAAAAATTTAAAACAAAAATGTACTGGAACGACTAAAATTTTTAAATGTCTTTATTTATATAAATTTACAATCATCTCTGAATTTTCAATTACTTAAGATAAAAATATTGCACTTCGATAATTTTCAATAAATATCGTATCGACGTTTGTTGATATCGCGAATTATATTGATCTAATTTTGGAGTGCTAATGTGAAAAGGTTTCTCTTTAAATTACACGCCTAATTTTATGTGAAAGGACAAATTTCCGAATTATTATAACGTGATCTATAATTATCTTCAATAAAAAATTGAGCGGTCGTTGCGGGTGGGTGAGCGAGAAAATATAGCGCTTCAAGAAATGTTCACCTGCAATTACGTGCAGAAGAATGGGGACGTACGGAGAACCTTTTCTCAAACTTCAAAACCAAATAAACGCACACGGAAGGACATTGTCATCACGGTCATCGCGACACGTGTCCTCATTCTGCGTGTTCGATTAAAGAAACGCTTGAGAATTCCGTAAACTGAAAACGGAGTGTACAGCGTCCAGTAATTATGGTGCGGTTCACCGCTGGTTCAAGTGGGCTTGAAATCTTCGTGAAAAATCTTGATTGTTTTGTTATTAACTTGACAACTTTGGTCGTGCAACTACGAAGTACCGTTAACGCTATTTTTCCGTTTGATAAAAAACAGCGTTACCTGTTTTTCCGAGAAGATCCTTGTTTGATTTTCATTAAATCGATTGAACCGAAGACTCGGTTTTTATAAAAGAAAGACACGGAGAAATTGATAAAGTTCAATATTTCTGAAATTATTTCTTTTTGTTAATTTTTAGCGCACAAATGTGTGTGTGTATAAATGTGAAAAAGTATAACAAAAAATAAACATTAATTAAAACATCAAAACAAGAAAGAAGAGGACTTTGAAAACTTCATGATGCTGTCTAACAACTATCGTGTGACAGATACATTTTTTGGCGTGTAACGTGTCATGAATTCTGAGGTAAGTCTGTTTCACTGTCATTACATGAAAGTCCTGCCGAGCTCTGCAGCCAATGATAGGCGGAGTTCTCTACGTGTCTGTCTCCCCCGAGACGCTGCTGCATCGTGCGAAGAGTGCAGTGGCAATCTCTGTACGGCATTATCTAAGTCATGGACCGTTACCCCCACCGACCTAAATGCACTCCATATAAATGATCCGGACACCTTCTAACCACCGCCAGTAAGCTTGTTGCACCTAATCTTGCCTTTCTGCAACGTGCAAGTCTTCTTCATGCTGTGACAACAGTGCGCGATAATATCACGTCGTGGTGCTTCCCTTTGTTACGTCACTCGTAATTTATTACCTACATTAATTACTGTAATTTGCGCGTTGCGTCTTGACGATTCACGCTTGATGTCCATGTAATCGTCGCAACTAATAACGATGACTATACGAAAGCTGAGAGCGAAACAGGTGATTGTCATCGCTGTGTGCGATGAGATAAACCAGACGATTTGAGAGATTTGCGATTTAGCGAGTGCACAATCGTCGATTTAAATCATGAAGCACCGCAAGTTCGAAGTTATTAAGTGGCCCTACAAAATCGGATGTTCAAAAGCGGGACAAACATCGTATTGGATGTTTCTTCTACTGACTGTCTATTCACAACG
Source organism: Pseudomyrmex cubaensis (assembly GCA_014825685.1). Lineage (NCBI taxonomy): Eukaryota > Metazoa > Arthropoda > Insecta > Hymenoptera > Formicidae > Pseudomyrmex > Pseudomyrmex cubaensis. Next base: position 107,117 of record QVOA01003752.1, on the reverse strand, counting down.
GACATACTCGTTGATCTATGACAATGCCACGGAGAATTTCGTTCAAAAATGTCAGATGGAATGCAATTTGCGAAAAGATTTCCCGTCCTGCGGCAAGTACAAAGTTGTGAGATGGTTGAACACTTTGGTGAATGAAAAAGTAAATATTTAACGTATTTAGTTCAAGATAAGATAAATAGCAATTTTATTGAAAAAACTTAGACAAATTAATGCAATAAGTCGTTCAATTTACCTAAATTTGATATAAAAAGGTTTACTTATAAAATTCATAAAAACATAATCACATGATATAAATTGTACTTTAGGAATTTAATTACGGACCATTTCGAATAATAAAAATACCACCGATACACAAGCAGTCATTTTTGCCCGCTTTGCCACATTCTCGAGCATTCAGAAACGGCATAACGGAAACGTTGGACTTTGTTAGAAATAGTATAGAGGATTTAGTGACAAAACGTGCCATTGCATATACAATAAACAACTCGGCAACTGCCAGAGATTTTTCTTCAGGTCTGATGCTTATGGATGAGGATGAACTTGATCAACTTGAAGATAAAAAGGAAAAAGGTAAATAGATTTCTATCGAAGAAAATAAATACGTATCTTGACCAAAATATTTCTATTTATATGATTAGTTATTTATATAATACTGACAAATAGAATATGCACGTATACATTTTTAACCTTTGAGTTTTGTAGTCTTCATTGCGATATATGATACTGATTATTTAATGTAATGAGAGATTACTTTATAATAATAACAGAAAAAGATGTACATATAGATATGTATTTGCTATTGTACGCAACGAGATCGTAACGTATCTGACATTACAAGTAGCTTATGTCGTAAACAAGCATTATCACAGTGAACACTGTACAATTTACAATACGTATTTGAGAAAAAGCAATGAACCAAAATAATAGAGCAAAGTAATAAAAGTCGTCTACCTGCAGTTTTTGTAACGGCAAAGATATTTGTAGTCGATCTGAAACATTTGAACAGTTTGCAATGTTTGGTAGTTTCTGAGACATCAGCAAGTTAATTAATTATTTTAATTACAGGCGATTGGCGAATTTTCAAGAAGAAGAAATCCATAATTCTTCCGATTCTCATACTGTTGAATTTAATCAAACTAAAACTATTGATACTGCCGATTTTCCTAGGAGTTCATTTTATTAAAAAACTTCTCGTACTTGGGTCGTTAATTTTGCCGTCGGTGTTGGCACATTTAAAAATATGCAAAATACAACAACCGCACGCATATGCGCATAAAAACACACATCCTTTCCATTTATGGTCCAGTGCAGCGGAAGCACCAGTTGATTATCCTTCGGGTAAGACGAATTTAATAAGAATTATACTTTTTGTTTTTATTAAGACATAGACGTTCAATTAGTACACTGTAAAATCTCTTAACTAAAAAATTGAGCAATACAAGAAATACAAAATATATTTTTTCAAGTTATAACTTTATTATTCTTAAATTTTATTTAAAATATAATTTAATGTTCAACTTATATTTATTTGACTTTGCCGATGTACAAAAGCAAGTTCCTTATCGAGCATACATAATTAGCACGATACAGATAGATTATAGTTATGTAGGCCAGGTTAAAATCGATTTCGTTTCGTGTCATAAATTCTGATATAAACATGTAACATAGTTCTCACAAAATAAGCCAACAATGAAAGCTATTAGTATGTTTGTCACTTGACGTTTTTATAATTGACACACATTTATACATTTGTGATATACATGTTTTACTTCTTTAATAACTCTGAAAACATTTTCAACACAAGAATACTCAATGTTAATGTATGATAAACATATTAATTTTCTTGTTCGCACACAAAATCGCTCTTTAGAATTTATAATAGACGTTATAAGTTTCTGCATTTTAATATTCATTACATTTTTACAGGATATGACGAAGAAAGTAATTGGCACAGAAGCGACTACCAAATGGGATATCCAGTCTATCACATATTTCACAATCCCTACAAGTGAAAAATTGCAACTCGCCGATCGGAATAACTCGGCGAATAATTAGTTTATTTGGTGCAATTTTATAATGGCAAGGTACGCGCGAGTCGATTGCACCAAAGCCCTCGAAATTTTTAGCACTTTGACAAGTAGCGCGCAATCGCAAGTAATCTTTATGATTAATTTAATCTCGGTAATGTGCTGATAAAATTGCTTTTACCATCGCGAGAAATTGGTTCCGCGCCGAACTCCAATTAACATCGTCGTCAAACGTTTATCTCGATTTTGTTCAACACCTATCTCGAAGATCGCTAGAAACACTCGCGAAATAACTTTCACGTGGCTTACCGTTATTCGAAGATATATATTGACATATCTGTATAGTATCTTTCCAACTTACGGACTTAAAAAAAGGGCGTAATATTGGCGATCCGGTTTTTTCTGGAACTTACATTAAGGACGCATGAAAGAAGATGAAATAGGTTTTAGGTTTTTTATATACTGTTCAAATTTATTACTTTTATTGCCTTTCATAAACAGATAATTTATTTATTGCTAATTATACTTTTATATCAAAGACGCGTTTATATTATCCTAATTTACTTTAGCTTTTATCATTCGACGATGTCTATAAAAATGTCGCCGCTGTATAAAGTCACAATTGCCAATGTAGAGAGAAATATCGATTGATTCTTGATAAACAATACTCTTGAACGAAGTTTATTTTTCACCCGAGACACGATTTTCCTTCAAAATAGGAATTGATACGACGCCATGTTAAATAAACAGGTGGGTGTTTCGCGGTCAAGGTCACGTACCGCCCGGACGTTCGGCCGAGTACGATGGCCCCTCTACTGACCTACTGACAGATTTGGACGAGCGCCCGGTTTCTGGCTCAAGCTGACCCGCGTGCTACTATTATGTGCGTAAACGCTGTTTTGTGCGTACACTTTGTCCATGTGTAATCCATACAGTCACGCACCGTTTGATCGAAAACCGTTATCGGACGGTGCGCGAGAGAGATCAATCGTCGACACATTTTAAGGTTTTTGATGACGGTCACGCTCGGTAAATCTCGCCCTTTTTCTGCATCAGTAAGAACTTGTAGATTTTCCTCATGTAGATGCTAGCAATAGGATTACCGCAGTTGGATTTTCCAGCGCGTAGCAAAGTCACAAATGACTGAATTAATTATTATTCTGTAGAAAACTAATTTCCTAATTAGTTTTAGATTTTTAAAAAATTCTTATTAGATTGTTTTCAATCAATAATAGTTTCTGTTATAAGATGTAACGAGAACAAATGTGAGAACTCGTGAAGTTACCCGGGAAGTTGCAAGATAAGTTGATAGATAAGAAGTCTGTGAGAACGTTTCAGAAAACAAGAGAAAAGGCTAATCGGAAGCGACATATCGAGAATCGCTGCGGATATGCGATCGATACGCGACGTGAACTCGTCCGCGGCAACTCGACCGTTACGTTCTTACGTTATATGCGAACAAAAAAGTCGCATTAACGTAACGGACTGTCGTTCATGTCACGGGCGCTTGACTCGCGCATCCGTACTACGACGAATGTATCGCTTGTACAATTTGTATGTGTTCGGTTTGTATGAATGACGTAGGCGGATGATCTTGAGGAGTATGCGTATAAATACCCCGGAGGTGTTCCGGATATCACTAAAAAGCTATTCACGGGAAGTGAGACCAGCAATGAGCGATTTAATTAAACGTCTTAACGACTGCTTGAGCAGATCGGGTTTTACTTGCGGAAGTCAATTAGAATTTTACTGCTAGTATCCTTGGAGGAAGGATGGGAATAAAAAGTGTAAAATAATATTGTGATGGTTGGTATATTTCTGTGGCTTTATGTCTGAATTTTTAGGATAAATTGCGCTTGTAATGTACTCTATTGTGAATATTTTATATTTATAACTTTAGATATAATTTTATATTTATAACTTTAGATATAACAGAACCAAAAATTGTAAAATAAGTTTTTAAAATGTATGCGCATCTCTTTTCTTCGATGTTTTCTTTTTATGTAAAGCATTCTTACGAGTTTCCCACCTTGCTTTAAACTAAGAGATTGTAGGTAATAGATGATATCGCAATTGCGCCATCGATCAATAGAAAAAACTATAGAGTATATATATGTATAATTTATATATTTTAATATATGTTAATTTTAATGTATGTTAATATATAAAAATGACATAAATATAAATAAAAAAAACGTTTGCTTAAAGTTAACTTTTTTAATCATGAATTCCTTTTGTTTTTTCAAAAAAAATTCCACTTCTAATGCAGAACGTTTCTTGTACTACTTTTTGTATATGATAAACTGGACGTGTAATTGTCCGAGGAATCTAGACAATCCGCGTAAAAACAATTTGCGTAAAAACAATCTGCGTAAAAAGGGATAGTGACTGATAACAATACGAAGAAGCTAACTATTAACGAGACTTGCATTTTCAAGAAACAAATGAATAACTTCGTGGGCGTGTCACACTGGTTCGGATGTGAAACTCGATCCGAAAAAGTGAGACATCAGAGAATGTGACCTTCTTTTACAAAGAGAATATTTTCCAATTTTGTGCAAGGAGGAAATATTCAAGTTATAAATTCAAAATGTTGCTAAAAGATATATGTCCGTGTTATATATATGTAACTTGAAAGATTAAAAATTTAATTTTTTATGATTTAATATTATTTTGTATTGTATACACGAAGAATAAAATTGTGTTGCAAACATTATCTCGAAATATATCTACGAAGCTTCTATGTCAAAATTTAAATGTAAATGGCAATCGCGTAAGACGATCGACCTCGTAAACGAACTTAAAATAGGTAAACCAGTTTTTTGGAAGTCAAGTCCAGGTCACAGACACTATTCGATATATTGGTAAGCTTCCAAGGAAACAAGGAGAGAAATCGTTTGTAAAAGTGTGCAACCGCGAGTGGACTTGTGACTAATTTGATTGGATTTGAGCAAGCGATCTTCGCTGACGTCATAACCGAACAGAATTTTCATATGAAAAGTGGATCATATAAAAGGTTTAGTAAAAATGTTAATCACTGTTTTATGCTTTTGTTGGCAAACATTTATGCAGTGTCACGATTTCTATGAATAATTCCGCGTATGTACTGTATAATATTTTACATGTCATCAAAAAAAAAAAAAAAAAAAAAAATAAACGCTAATGGAACTGCAAGTTACAAATGGGAAAAAGAGAATTTTCATAGATTAAATTTTTCCTGAGCATCTTCTCATTTACAACAATTTCTCTCTGCGATTTTTGAACAAATTTATGAGATTTAACCGCAATTGCTTCGCCGAGCAATTTCTTCATATCATTGGGCGTCGTCAAGCTCATTGAACTCGCTGATGCAAACGGTCGCCGAAATACCGTCAAGTGAAATCGTCCATGTGAAGTATGCGATTTTAACAGTAGACTCGCCATGAATTCAATCGACCGAATGTGAATGGAAAAGCACTTCTGCCTTTCCCCTTAAGGGAAGCGATTAATACCCTATGATTCTTCTTCCCGGGTAGTCAAAGAAGGGTAGATATGACTTGAGTCGAGATGGCGGGAATAAACGGACGAATGAACGAACGACGATGAGCGAAGAAGGAGGAAAGGAATGGCTAGAGGGACAGACGGATGGCCGGGTAACCCAGATTGGGTCAGTCGAGCCGATCCTGCGGAGACCGGCTGCCAGTAGTAGAGTGTTGGACGTCGTGAACGATTCCGTTTGGTCATTCAAGCACGGTCATTCTATTGACCGGGTGCGTTTCGATCGTGAAAAAGAAGTTGACTGCTAAAGATTGACGCCGATCATCTTTAGGGGTGCACACCTTAGGAGTATTGATGTCAGCGATAGTCCGTGAAAGTGAGTACATGGGATTCGGTTTTTAAAGAGTACCGGTTATAAGTTTTCTCAGATTGTAAAAAAAAAAAAAAAAAAAAAAATGAAATCGAGTTGTCTGATAAAATCACAATAGAACGGATTAATAGAAGGACATGCTTAGTACGTGGTTATTAGTTACACTTGTACATAATTAGGTTTTTAAAGATTAAATAACTTATGTAAAATGATAATAAATCTTTTGTTTAAGTCTTTTTGTTGTTGCATTAATTATGTTGCGCATGTTATCTAAATTAACAAAAAGCAAAACTATATTTAAGTGAAAGTAAATGTGAAAATAGCAATTTAAAGTTCTATTTATTTATAAGGTTTTATTTTATTTATTTTTTAAGCTTATTTAATAAGTCTGTAGTTCATATCTTTATTTAAAAACAAAATTTTTATAAGTTTATATTTAATTTTGTTCAAATTTATACAATAACTATACAATCTTCTCCAACAAACTATAAAAAATTTACGATTAAGTTAAAATATACACATGGTGTTTAAAAATCACATTTGCTTAACTTAAGGTAAGAAATTGCTTAAACATTTGCTTAAACAAAGATAAGAAATTATAAAAATAAAAAAATTATAAAAATCAGTAAACAACAATAAATCATTGAGACAATCAATAGATTGCGTGTTAAAAAAAATGAAGTTGTAATCGGTTGACCTATCACCTTATTTAATAGGATCTTTACACATTCAATCATATGGATGAAAGAATCAGCTGATCGTTTGGAAAAGGGAGGACATGCAAGAGTGATCTAGCATAACCGAGTTTTGCCACACGTGTGTTACACTATGCTATTATTATACACTAGCTCGCTTGACAATTTGTACAATAATATTTTTATGTACAGTTACGCATCTACATTTCCAATCGACATAAACCGAAATAATTGTTACATATTAAAAACAAGAAAAACATAAATTGCGGAAACAATATTCTTTTTAACTTTACATGTAACAAAATATATTATTAACTTTATATGTAACTTCATAAGTAACGAAATTATTTAACTGCCAAGTAAGATTATGTTTTAGAGAAAATGAGAGATAAAGGATAAAAAAGAAACATTTGATATTTCATGCGTTTATATTTATTTTATTTTTATTCTTTTGTGATTCTTTAATTGCAAATGCTACTCAAAGCAACGTATTTGCACGTATCCGTTCTAATGTTTCTGTTACTGACTTGTTTCGATTTCTCTTTTTTCAGAAAACGAAGCTGCAGGTCGAGATGCAATTCTTTTTTCGTAACTGTAGCTAGCCGACAGTCGAGAGCACCCGGTGCCTTTCTCATTGATCGGACAATGGCAAGAGGGAGAGCAGCCGTGACCTTCTCGATCGTGATCCTGGCTGTTGCGTGTCTCGTTGTGAGGGTCAAGGCAGAAGCTGCGTCCTTGAACGAGACAATTCACGATGACGACATCATCGCTCAGAACGAAGTGCCGCTCTCTCACGAATCTGAAAACAAAAACGACGAACTATCGTCGCACGAACACCCGCACAATGTGCATGGAAAACCGACCAAGTTTGATTTAAAGTATAACACGGACGACAAAGCGGAGTATCAGATCGAAACGACGAGAATAGCGAACGTCACGGCTAATCCAGTCGAAATGGATTCAACGACCAATCAATCTCTATCGAATTCGACATCCGAATGCGACGAGAAGCTCACGATCTCGTGTATTGGGAAAGATTTCTTCAATTTCCTGGATCATCTCTCGAGGGTTGATACGTATAACGTGACAGATTCCGTGCAGATAATAAGAAACCCCGAAGCGGACGTAGCGTGCAACGAACGCAAGAATGACGACGATCCGGACTCGAAGCTGGACGAGGTTCATCACTACGCCCGGACACACATGATGAAGATACGGCTTAACAAAGATTTGAACCTTGCCAGGAAAGCCAGGACGTTCTTCGGTTGTGAGTTTCTCGACCGCTTGGCTACGGGTTTTGTCGTCGCGTGTGTACTAGTGCCGTTACATTTGCCACGAAAGGATTTTTCTGCTAATGCGTCACGATATCCGGGAGCAAGGCGATAGATTGATTATTATCCGCACGTTGCAGCAAAGCAGTTGCATAATCTTTAATTAATGCGGAGTGAAACTAATTCACGTAAAGAGAAAACTACGAGAAAACTATGAAAATTGCTCGAATTGCTGCGAAATTATTTGTTCGATTTTTACACTGAAAAAAAAGTTTTGTTGAGATAACCAAACTATGGTAATCTCAACCAAAACTTTGGTTCTCACAACACTTTATTTGGTTCGATTTATCTAAGTTTGGTTATCTCAACAAAACTTTTTTTTCAGTGCACCTTTCAAAACTCTGATTTTTAAGATATTTCTTTAAGAGACCTAATTTTTAAATCGCTTTTCTTGATAAAAATTAATATTGTAACCAACGCAATACGCGTAGTAGCTCTTAATTAATAAATGGTTTTAATTATCAATAAACGACGAATCTAGTACGCTCGCAGACACGATCCGACGAAAAAACGAGATCGGGATGTGAGAAAGAGAGGGCTTTAACTTGATGAATTGGCTTTTTGGAATTAAAATCAAATAACGAGGTTGGGTCACTGCTAATTGGCAAAAACGGGAACTAAACCAGCATATAATATTATGCGAGCGAAGGAATTAATTATAATCACGATGAATATTTTTTTGTTTTCTGTTCACACATGGAGTGTGTGTTTCAGCGAAACGCGCGACGAATGGAGAATCGAAGAAGTAGAAATACGAAAACAAATCACAGGCTGTGCAGCATGGCTTTCAGGAACTAACCGCAGGGCTTTAACAAAGCTGGTACTTTTGCTTTCAGCTGTCTTTCAGGGAAAGAGTTCGTTTTTAACAGGATTCGGACTTGGTTTTCTAGCGTTCGGTCTGAAAAAACTGCTGCTGCCCCTGTTCTTCGGCGTGCAGATAATTAAGAGCGTACTACTTGCTCTTTTTCTACCTAGTATTATCGGCAGTATTGGTAATATCGTCGGAAAAGGTATGCACATATCTTATATTTAAAAACAATTAATTCCGTAATTATAATAATTATTCTTATAATAATCATTTTTTTATATGATAATTTTTTTTCATATAATATTTGTTAAGCCGACTTTAAAAAGAATGTTAAGGTTTACGTGTAAAATTGCTTACATTGAAAAGATTCTTCTTTAATGAACTCTAATTATAAATATTAATTTCAAGACGTAGAATTTCAAATTAATGTAAAATATCCAAAAAAATTCAAAAGGCAAAGAAGTTAACAGTTAACTGTTTAGAGAAACGGTTTCTGTCTCTCTTTCTCTCTCTTTTTATTTCTTAGTAGAAATGCATATGGAGATTCGTACCACAGAGCAGCATTAATATTAATTTAGAAAGTATTTATTCTTCTTGAACTAAATACAGGTGTGCTGGAAAATTATTACAGGTGTCTCCACCTTTGCTCAATCATCGTACGTTCCGACCGCGGCACCCGAGGAAAACTTCGAATTCAAGGATAACACTGACCTTTACAACGACGACTATCTAACGCGGCAACCCGTAGGCACGTTACCAGCATCCGCCATGTACGACGAGAGCATGATGCAGCCGCAGAAAAGCCCGGAAATTGCGTCCCGCTACACGTTCGTCGATCCGAGGAAACCCAATGCAAACGCGCTCTCGGATCGTTATTACATGCGACACGTGGCCATGCACGGACAAAAGAAGAAACAAGATTTTAAGGTAGTAACATTAGCCAATTTCATAAATAAACAAGTAATTTTTACATTATTGAGTTACGTGTATACATTTTGGCAAATGAAAATTCAGGAAAGGAATATCAAAGTTTTTTTTAGTAATATTTTACGGAATTTCTCTTTACTGTAGTAAATCTTTTTGTGAAAGCTCTTACTATTGACAGAGACAATATTTAAATTTGTACATTTACCGCCGCATTAGCGCCTGTTAGCAGTTGTTAACAGTTCGAAAGAGTTCGTGTCCAGCGACGAACTAGGTAAGTAAGCCGTAACAATGCGTTGCTCGTTTTGTTTTCCCGCCCTGCTGTTATATATTATCGAATGATCAGTGACACGTTGTCGTCTTTTGACAATCTCTATTGAGAATCGCGCGCGACCTACTTTACATTAACTTGTTCAGCAAGCTGTTTGGCGCGCTATACGCGTAACGGATATGAGAAGCCCATTAGAGACACGTGGTCATAAACACGTATTACTTATCGACCGGCAGGTCTTCCATGAGATTCCGACGAGCTCCCTGCTACTGACGAACTACGACCCATTCTACTCGCCACTGCTGTCGCGTCTTGACGCCGTTTTCTCTCGTCTCGGCTACAACACGGAAGGTTGCCGAGAATACACAGTGTGCGCGATGTATCGAAGTCCCGCGCGATACGCGCCGTACTCTAATCTGGTCTCGGCACAGCTGTCGAGGGAGCTGAATGAGCTGAGACGACCTACCAACGACAATCCCGACGTCTTGCGCTTCTTCAGGTACATGAAGGCCGCCAAGGACGGTCAGGACGGTCTCAAGTGCGAGGACGTTTACGCGAATTGTGAGACCGCTCGGGAGGATCCGGTCCTGAAGCAGAATCAGGCGATGCTGGCGACATATCAGGACATCAACAAGCTTGTTCAAGCCAGAAAGATCTAAACACGGCGGACGTTCATACAGTAAAGAAAGTAAATTGCGTCTAAAACCCCAATTTATGAGTTTACTTGCACAGTTCTAATTGAATGCGCAGTCACTGATAAAAAACTGCAGCGACTGAGGACTCAGCATTCGTTCGTAGATGTATGTAGCGCGTGTGTAAAGTTGTAGATGTTTTAAAGCGAATTACATACATATATCACGTAAGCGCCTCAGATGCTCGTTTAGTACGTCAAGAAAAATGCAGAAGCTCAAAGGGTTTTTTTCCTTAAAAAAGAATTGTATTAATTGTTTGATATAAGAAATAATATTTCATGTTCCTCTCGATATCAGAGTCTAATGATATCTTTGATAGGAGAACTTGAGCAGCAGCATTGAAGCTTCTGAGAGCTTTGATAATTTATTATTCTTTAAAAACCACCAATTTTACTAACCAAACAAATAATTATATACAGTGTTTCTAAATTATCGTCGATGGCAAAGAGCGATTGGTAAGTATTCGAAATGATACGACATAGATAGCGGCAGTAATATCACATTGTTGTTGACAAATTCCATCTTTGAGAAAAATGGCAAACGTTGGTTCATTATCGCAAGTAGACGCTCTCTCAGTAATTTTTGACAACGTACTAATTCGCACTTCAACTGGAATGGTCAAAATTTACGAATTGGACTTTAAATTGCTGCCTAATTGTTTTAGAGAAATTTTCGAGCAACAATGAAGTTATCAATGCCGCAAATGGCTATACTTTGGCGAGCTGTTAACAAAAATACGTGCGATAATAAACTAGCATGTCGTTTGACATTTGTTATTTTAAAAGAAAGATTTACAACAACAATGTGATACAACTGCCGCTGTCTATGCATCATTTCGGATCCTTGTCAATTATCTCACGTGTATTTGCAGTTTTTTCATGTCAAAATTATAATCTTTAAAAAATATTTCATAATCATTTTTACAATTCGGAATAAGTTAATTTCGGAATAAGTGAAAATAATAAATAATGTTCATTAAAAATAGTAAAAATGTAAATTATATTATAACAACAAACATACAATTTTTATAATTAATGTTTTATACGGTCAGTTAATGATTATAAATTCGAGCGAAGAAAATGCGTTAGAAGGAGATATCCAGTCAACATACGTCGCATCCTATAGAGAAATAATTATCAGCAAATAGTAACTGGAAACTGTGTTGATGTAATTTCTCAAGAGCGTCTTGTGACTTATGCTTTCGTTTACGGGAGAGATTTATGTGATTCAATCTACTTCTCACGTAACAAAGTGATTTTAATATGGAGATGATATCCGATTATCACATTTACAGAGAAAGTTATTCTTTCACAGGAGTTTCTTAAGAAATTATTATCGATAATTAGGTTGTACTACAGCGAGGGTGTAGATTGCGTACACACTTTCCAATCTCTTCCAGGAAAATTCTAATTTTAATGTGTTCCATTAATCGAGTGTTCTCACACATGAGTGAATCACTTAATCAATTTAACGACTTAAATAAATTAATTACTTAAGGATGTAGCGTAGGTACAAGAAATAGCGTCTTTAAACAATTATTGTATATTTTATTTATTTATTACTTTTATTTATCGTGTGTACAAAATTTAAGTTTGCATTTATTTATTACAACTATTTATTTGCAAAGAGAGTTACGAAGATGAATGTATTTAATTTATTTAAAAAATGCGCGCGTTGCGTCAAATGCGTATGTGTATTTAGATATTTAATCTAATTTAGTTAAAAAAAAGTGCGATTACCATTACTTTCAAGATATATATTTATACATATAATGTACAGACTACGTCAATAAAACATGTATGACATCAGAGCTTTCTCCAAAGCAAGGCGTCACAATGTATGATATAATCACATGTGAATGATCGCGTTTATATAATCAAAATCCTGTTCAAAAGATATACGTTAAGAACAAAAACTTCTTTCTTTCTTAGAAAGACAAATTACATTAATTACAGAAAGTGATGTGTCAAGTCATTTAGATCTTGTAATAAAGTTATGTTTTGAAAAAGCAGCATATTATACAAAACTGTTAAGTCATATAAAAGAACGAAGTGATTTATCGCGAAAATTATATTAAAAAAAAAGAAGAATATTTTATTATTATCAAGAATAAAAGATCTCTTAATATGGCGTGATGACTCACCTACGTTGTAAACTGAAGAGAAAAGTGCATTGACTCTCACTTGCCGTGTTGTACCTATCGTCGCACAACGTTGTCAGTTCCCTTAAAGCCATCCAGTTCCGGCTCTTATTCCGGACACCACTTTCACTTTCATTTTTGTAAATCTTCCTGTCCTGTTAGCCTTTCTGGGAAATCCTTACGGATCCTTCTCCCACTTCGAGTAAGGTGGTACTCTCATACGTTATAAATACAAAGATGATGGTCAAGGAGTCACATAGCTTTGGGATAAAACCGTGTCTAGTGCGCTTATTGATATTCGTAGTTTACATTGATTCATTTCGAAAACGTCAAATAATTTACAATAATCAATTCTCTTGCAGAGATTTAACTTGCTATTAATAAGGTAAGTTACACGCATATTTTAATCTTTGTATATTTTAAATAAGTGTTTTATTTCTACATATACCTTATATATATTATTTCTTTGTTTTCAAACTTATGAAAAAAATTTTAATATAAGAATTAGAAATTGTTTGTTTATCTATCTTTTTTAATTTATTTTATTAGTGTTTATTTCGATCATTTTAAAAGAAACTTATCGAGTGTTTTCACTTTAAAATAAACTTACCGATGCCATACAATTTCTACTTTGCCATTATTGTATTTTCCGAGATCGTTTTATAGAGTAATACTTTACGTTGTAATTTTGTGTATTATAACAGAATTTGCGGTTTGAAATTATAAATGCAAAGATACTACATTATTATTGAAGTAGAATGCGCGCGTGATCAGAATCATGTAGCCGGTTTCTTTCCTTCGGTTCTGATTGGCGCGCTCATCTAACGGCACTTGGTGAACCAGCACGTCGACTGCCAACAGTCGATCTCGCAGACGTTCGAGCGCTGTTCTCGAGAATCACCGCGAGCAAATTGTTGTGACAAGAATGTTGTGTAAAAATATATCGAATTGTGATTATTTGACAGTTTGGTGAGAAGAGAGTTTAATTTCAGTAAAGTATTTTTTCTTGCCAAGAAAAATAAATAAACATGACATATACGATGATAGTGTCAAACATATCTTGTGTGTTTAGCGATAAATTAATTTGTTATTTTACGTACGGCATTTAAATTTTGTTACATTAATATAAAAAAAAAATAAATTAATATATAAACGAACGTCTCTCGCTAAAAAAGAACAAAAACGATTTGAAGATAGAGATTATATTAATTGTTTAGATGTAGTTATGAAGTGTCACAAATTAATTATTTGACATTGTGTTGAATTGACTGTGTGTCATGACATCGTATGGTTTTTAATCTTTTAATATACAATAAACTGACGAAAAAACATTATTTTAGGTGGAGTAATTAGAAGAAACAGAATGCAACCGCAGCAGTTGTTGGTAATTCTGGGAATACTTTGGACGTCTTCACAGGTATGGTGTCAATCTATCGGCAAGATTACATTTCAGGATAACAATTCCGAAGATCAAACAGAAAAACAAGGTAATATAATAAAAAAATAATACTAAAGTACAAATTAAAAATATAAATTAACGATAAAAATAATAAAATAAAATAAAATGGTTTTAAATTTATAATTTCAGAAACTCCGCAAGAAGTTCCGTCGCAACAAAGAGGATTTAATCCCATTCAACATGTAGAAAACCTATTCGACTATATTGGTCTTGGAACTGGACGAAACGTTGATCCATACTTGGCGAAGATCAATGAACGTTGCATAAGTGGCGATTTAGCTGAATGTTTTAAATCCCAAGCTTTAAGTTACTTTTCGGACTTCTTCGATCATGCTGAATATTCTTTGAATGATTACGTCCGGATTAAACGGATGTCTGATCGAGTAGTAAATGAAGTACATCGTCAGCCGTACGAATATTCAAATGAACCTAGGTACATTATTTCTTTATAAAATAATACATGTATAGTAATCAAGTTTATATAATGCTACGTGCACAAATTTTGTGTGTAACAAATTCTAATTGTACTTTCTTGATTATACGATTATAAGAAAAGAAACTATAAGAGTTTTTAAAATGCTTTGCTAACATTAAAAATATAAATAGAGTATAGCGCCTTTAAGATTAAAAAAAAATTATATTTTAGATCCGAAGAAACAGAATGGGATCAACTGCTCAACTTTATGAAAAGAAAAGCAGAGAGATTTGTTAAAACAATGTCTTTCGAACTGACTATACCTGATACAGAAACTGGTAGCGATGGCTCATATAAGGCAAGATTTTTGGACGAAATCGCTGATGAGATAAGTATTCTTGAGAACAAGAAGGATACACTTTTTTGTAAGTATTTATGTTAAAAGTTTAAATAAATAAAATATTTTAAAGTTATTTTCAATAATAAAATAAACAACATGTATGAAAAAATATTTCTAAATAGATGTTTATAGGTAGGTTTATTATTTTATGCAAATTTGTTTAATGTAAACTTTGAATTGATTTGTTTCAGCTCGTTACCAATTTAGAAGACTTATTATACCTATGCTACTTATTCTGAAGCTTTTCAAGTTGAAGTTATTACTTTTCTTGCCTTTAATCTTGGGATTGGCTTCATTCAAGAAATTCCTCGGATTCCTAGCAATCGTTATACCCGGTTTAATAGGTTTCTTTAAGTTTTACAAACCGTACCAAAACTATCACGCGCCAGTTTACACAAAAAATGGAATCGGCTATCCTCAGTACGGTATACACCCAGATATTGATTATGCCGGTCATTACGGAAGTGCAGGAACCTACGGTCAGGATTTAGCATATCGAGGATATCAACATTATAATTCCAAGTAATTAATTATAATTAAGTTTATATATTTTTATAGAAAAAAATGTAGCCATGTTTTTATACGTATGAAAAAATATTTGTAAATAAGAAGTCATTTTTATTACGAACTGAAAATAATTATCTTGCTCTTAAGTTATGTTTTTTATTCGTTATAAATGTTTGAAAGAAAATCTTATAAATTAAATCTTATATGCTGCGTGTATGTGTGTGTGTTATTAAGAAAATAGAGATAGAAATTAAAATATTCTGTTAAGCACGAAAGTAATGTAAAATATGTATTATAAAATGCACAATATATTGACTTCTAAGTTATATTTATTATGACGTATGCTATTGCTTACTGTTTGCTAACTTATGTTATTTACATACATAATATGAAGGTTTTCGTATCTTAAAAGTGCTATGTCTATATAAAACCAGTTTACAATAAGTATTAATGTACAAGCCAATTCGATATAAGCCAATATGCCAGATCTATGTACAATTGTATGTATATGTATTTATTTACTTTCTTTAAACGTGTAAATTAATACACATAAAAATTATTTAATTAATTAATACTTAATTGTACATTTTCACGAGCTTTTAAAGCGTTATAGAATCATTTTGTTTTTATCTCTCTGTGAAGTATAGTATTATACTTATACTTATTATACTTTTATTTTTCTATTCATGTCGAATAACATAAAAGTAACTTATAATATAAATAAGTTATATTACAAACTCGTTTATTTAACTCTTTCTTCATTACTGAACTAGAGTTAATTCGAGCGCAAAGAAACATGGCGATCGTGCTGAGTTCGAATATATTTAAGCGCGGTACAGTGCGACTTAAAAAAATTAATATCTTGTGATAATTATTAAAATTATGTTAATTAATAAAATATTTAATGTTAGTAAAATATAAAAAAAAACGATTATGAAAAATAACTTTACAAAGACATGGTATGATATTGCAAGTCAGCAGTAAAAATTAAGTTCAAAATTAAATAATATTATATATAAATAATAGTTTTATAAAATTTTTTTTAAAGAAGAAAGTAAGTAAGAAAAAATTTCACATCTAAGATATTTGTAAATGGTTAAACTCTTAGCGTTAAAAATACAAAACAACTAGAACGCGATAATTTGTGCAGAGAAGTCGACCGTGAAAAGAAATCTCTTGCGTATCAATCAGTAGGAGTTAAAAGTGTCTGGAAGCATCGCGTTTCCGACAAATCATTTAATTAAAAAAAAAATTAATTTAAAAAAATTCTATCAAATGCTGCTTCTGAACTTTTGAACGGTAATGTATGCATGAGAGACTGAACACGAGGCTTTCGATTACACTCGCTATTTAATCGTTAATTAACATGCACAGCACGCGAACTAATTTATCCGAAGTAGAAATAACAAAGTCGAAAAATTGCTTGTCATGGCAGGTCTTTATTTGCTTAACGCACGTTGTGCGTTACAATAGTTATGTCCAAAACAATTAAGATATAAAGAAATGAATAAAAGAAATTAAAACAATTAGTATATTTTTACAATTAATTGATTTTCGATTGGTAACTAGATTCGATAAAAACGAGAATTGTATTTTACTCAAGAATGCACGTATGTACAAAGTGCTTGGTTTTTTAATTAACTCGATGTATTTTCTTTTGAACAAATCTCTATTGTATAATATAACATCTGCTAAAAAACAGTGTAATTTAAATTCTTTACGATACTAAAAAAAGAATCACTTGTGTACATATGCACTCTCTAAAATATTGATTAATCAAATATTTGATTAAAATGAACTTGTTTCAAACAATTGCTGCAAAGCAATTTTTGGAAACACTTTGATCTACTTGATCTAAACTATCTATTTTCGCACTTCTGTCGTTGATTTTGGATTAAAAATTTCTGTATTATTGCTGACTATCTGTAGCAAAATTATTTTTATTTAATCCAATCAAAATCAATTTCAATTACAATAATTTTGAATTTACGAGTATTTCTTTTTTCTTTGAAGAGAAGAAGGAAGACACAAAAAGTTTCGTAATTCCTATTTTGTAGTTTTCTCTCGCGCTTAAAAATCTATAGCATCCCAGATATCGCTCGACTTACGAAGGAGTTACGTCTCGAGACTTCGGTCATAAGTCGAATTGTAAGTCGAATTACGCCGAACTGTATGTATACATATTATTTAATTCTTTAAATTGACATATTGATGATATTTTGTTGTGTAAAAATAAAACATTAGTCTTACGAATTATTTGCTATCAAGAGATACCTATACAAACAAATAACCGGGAGTGTGTCAACCAAGTATATAAACGATGAAGTCTTCTTTCAATGTCATTTGCATCTACAGCTTTGTACGATGTTTCTTCGTATGTATGTACTCTTTACATATAATTAAGACGTACTTACACATATATTTGTATGCGTCTGAAACAGCATTTTCACTGACAAGTCAAGAAAGAATGTTCGCAAATCTTTGTGCATAATTTTAGCTTGAATCATGTATGACAGATCGAACCTCGTCGTGGTTTATAAAATATAAAACGAAATACAAGAACTATATTTACAGAGTCGATTAAATTTATGCCAAGACAAAGATTTTGTTCTTTTTGTCGGATATCGTTAAGAAACGACGAGTTTCCAATAGTTTTATTACATAGCCTTCTGAAAAAAAAAGATTTATCATGTTTATGGTAACAAGTTCACGTTCATAGTTTGTAAATATTGAAACGTGATATGTGCGGGATTACCTTTAAATCACTCTTTTTCTCAAATTTTTCTCTTATTGTCTTGTTCTGTCATTTTCTTCAATTCTTTTAAAGAATTTGTTTTTAACATTTTTAAGTATACTCATCTTAACAAGTAGTAAGGTTTCTTCTTTTGTTAAGGTGTTTTTTGTTTTTTTATTTTTTTTAGAAATTTCAAGATCACTCTCCGGACTCGAAAATGCTTTTGTCTGAGTGTCTTTTGAGCTTGAGCAGCCTTTTGAGCAATCTTTTTCTTTTGGTTCTACAATTACACATGTTAGAAGTAAATTTTTTTGCAGAAAGTAGAACTTGTGCCGTCAACAATAATCCTAAATTTGCAAGTCCACGTTCATAGTAAACATAAAAACTTGCTCGGTGTTTGATACGTGCGGGATTACGTACTTTCAGTCTCTATTTCTTTCTCTTGCGTTTCTTTCTCTTCAATATTTTCTAATAAAGCAATATTTTCTATTTTTTTAAGCAGCTCAGAATACTTGGTAACCTGTGAGTCTATATCTTCTTTAATTATAGGCTCTATAGATGAGGCTGTATCTTTTTTAGAAGCCTCGGGATCAATCTTCGGGTTCGAAGATGAACTTGAAGATGCGTTTTTCAAGCATGCGATTTTTAGTTTTAAGAGAACTTGAAAAGCTTGCATAGTCTTTGAGTCTACAACATAGACACGTTAAGAAATAAATTTTTTCTGCAGAAAGTAGAACTCATGCTGTCAACAATGATTCTAAATTCGTTCGCCGTATTGAAACGTTAAATCCGGTCTCACTTTGTCTAAAATTTCCTCTCTTTAACTTTCGTTGACTGTAGAGCTGGATCACTCGATAGATATTTGTTAAAGTGTACTTATAATTAAATATTTTTAAATAAAAAATAAATATACATATTTAAAAATTAATAGAACAGAAAAAATATTTAATTTAATGCTTTGTGTACGCGGAGCTTTTGATTATTCTTAGAAAAAATACGAAAATCGGAAATGATCCAACCGCAGTCTTTCAAAGAATTTGTCTTCTGAAGGATTTATATACACCGATCATAAACACGCTCTATTCTTTCTGACAAACACAACAAAGTTCGACGATCTGTACAAGTGAATTTTAGATTTTATTGCTGAGTAACGTGTTTGTTCTACAAAACGTTTTGTAAATGTACCTTCTTCCAAATGAAGAGTTTTTATGTATTCTTCGGTTAAGTAATCGTCATCATAACTCATTTCGCAATCTTCCTGTGCGTGCAAGTTGTTAAAAAACTCCTGAAAATAATTCTACATTTAATGTTTTCTCCTACTAAGTAAAAACTTTTTGAAAAAAATAAATTTTATGCAAGATTATATGTTTTATATGTTAAAATAGACTAATATACTTGTATTTATAAATATTGTATCATAATATACAGATTTATATATGCAATGTTTTACGTAACTGCGTGCGGCAAAATAATCTGCGTGTGTACATATATCACATGTAGAAATATCGAGAAAAAAAATATTTACCTTCAATACGCTCTCTTTGGAAACGTGGTCAGTTTGATCAGAGAAGTCACTTTCTTTTTTCTCTGACATTTTTTCTTCCTTCTCTGACATTTTTTTCTTATTCCGGAAAAAATGCTAGTTTTTTTTCGAAGACGTGAGTGAAGAAATCACGATATATCCTTTCTCGCAAAATGTTTAACTGATACGTTTAGCTCTGTGAGCAGATAACAAGTGACTAAGGATTCAATTCGAACAACAACGACTACCAAAACGGAATATACTTTTGTAAACAGTCTGAATGTTTCTTTCTGTGTATGTGTGTTTCTCTGTGATGTGATTTGTGGAGAAACACAATACCGTCATGTAACGGTATGATTTTCAATATTGTTTTGAAGATGTTAGTTTTATCGTTTCGTTTTGTTTTCTCTAATTGTAAGAAGTCGTGCTTGTACTTGTATTTATTTAACGGAAATAGCTTACATATATATTATAATATTTTTTTGATATATATTTTATATTCGAACCTTTTTCTTATGTATGAGATGTCGAGACTGGGTACCCCCCTCTCATTATTTTTGCTCATTATTCTTCCTCCAATCAGCGGTTGTCTCGTCGCTGTCTACAGCCAACGACTGGACAAAGCAAAACTTTCGATCGGAAAATTTTCAATCGGAATTGATTTTACTCTCTCTTTCTTTCGATTAATTGTATTTTAATCAAAACAAATCGAATAAATCTAGTCCTAGCGCGTCTATTCTTCTCTTCAGATCGTTCGTTTTTCAACAACATTCTAGCGCTAAAATCCGGGTGAAAAAAGCATTTTCACACTGACGCGAGACACAGCACATGAAAAGCGCCTCCTCGAACGCCGCGCCGCCAATCTGAATGGAAAAGCAAAGAGAAAACAATTAGATTGATTAACAAAAGTGTAAGTAAGCTAATTTTAGCTCTTTTTGAGCGTAACACCTTTCAATAAAATCAACTTATTATTACAAAATTATGGCGCAAAAAAATGCGGTAATAGTAAAGTGTGTCTTAAGTGGAAATATCGTCGGGTGCACATTATTGAAACGTTCTTGAAATACACACAATTATTTTATCAATTACTACATATCATCTGTTCTATACCTAGCACATATATACACTGTTGTTCAAAAGTTTGGAAGCAGCATTCGATAAAATTTGTTAAACTACATGATTTCTCGGAAATGTGTTGTAATTAGGAACAAACAATTGTATTAATAATTAATAAAAATTATAATGTAAGCGAAATACAAGCAGTAAACAATTTGATAACGTAAATAGAGAATGTTAAAATCGAGATTTGTCTTTGGTAAAATCGATTTTCAAGAAGTTTTGTTATATTTTATTATCGTACACAGTTTCTCAAGTAATCAAGAGATTTTATGATAGCAAATCAAATTGATATTGATTTACTACTACAAAAAATTCTTTTTCTATAAGACTTGTTTTACAAAATTAAATAATACTACAAAATACAAATTGCCCTGAGATAATTTTCCCAGTTCTCAATTGAATTTCGCGTAATCAAGAGGCACAGTGTGCTCGCGCAATTCGAGCGCCACTTCATTGCGCGAGGCACTACCGTGCCTCTTGATTACTCTCGCTCGATACTCTTTGCATATACGTCAGCAGTAAATTGTTTTTATAGTCATTAACACGTTTTATACTTGCCTTCATTGGTAATCACTCATATTCTGCTTACTTAAGTGCCAAAGCTATTTACGTGGAATACGATTGATAAGTATCCGAATGACTATTGTTGAAAAATTTCGTCTTTCAGAAAAACAAATGTCAAATGCTTGTTATCGCACGTAGTATCTGTGTAACAGCTTGTGAAAGACTCAATAATTGATCAGCTGACATTTCAACTTGCAATGGTCAAAATTTGAGCTTTTAAGTTTTATATTATTTACTAGATATGATGTGTGGTTTCCATTTATGTGCTTCTAAAATCTAAAAAAATAACTCGGTGGAAAAAATGTTTCAAGCAATGAAATCCATCGATGCTGTAGATAGCTATACTTTGACGAGCTGTCATACAAGTATTATATCTAATAATGTGCTAGCGTTTGACATTTGACCTCCTAAAGAAATTCCGTCAACGAAAATATGTGATACCGTCGTTGTTTTATTACCCTTTCAGATATTTATCAATCGTTCTACATATGTCTTTTATATACCGAAAGAAACAAAATACATATATCACGATAATTTTTACATAAAATATGTAAATTAAATTTCTCGCTCCAATAATCACACCAGAATCTTATGAAAAAGAATGTTTCTCACTAGTGTCATATAAAACCAAAACTAATTATTCAGCCAGGAATGCTCGGATATTATCCAATATCCTCTTTAATCGCGTGAAAATTTTCCGATGCCACTCCACTTCTCTCTCGGATGCACGTGGGGAACTATCTTAGATGCGAACCGGTCCGATTCTTACTCGCGATCCGGAGAATTGGATGGGACGGACCTGCTGACCAAGTGGCCTAGTTTGTCGAGAAGACCGGAAGCGGGCAGCCGTTCTACGGCGATATGCGGAAAACGCCTATAGACAGGAATTTCAATTGATTTTCATTTATCATTTGCGTTTTAAAGTGATTTTTCGCAAAAACAAGATTAGAAAAGCGTGCACTGCATTTACGAGATATTTTCCAGACTCACATTATTACTTAATATATAACAATAATACAATTTAAAAAATTAGCCGACTTTGCGTTAAATTTTTTCAAAAATTGCAATCAATATTAAGAATAAAAGTAAAATAGTCTGGTACTCTTTCTAAGATGATTATATTTGTAATATTGTGATACTCGCCCGCGCGTGAGTGAAAGGAAACGCGAGTCATGACGATTATAATGGGATTATTTGGCTGTCTCTCTACAGGGAAAACCTGCGAACTAGCGCGCTCGTAATTATATAAATTTCTTTGTAAATGTCCGAAAATACATATACGTAGAATTACTGAGAAAACTGTTGCCTGTTACAAGTATGGTACGGCGAAAACGATGCCACTGCATAAAAAGGAGTCGTTCGACTTTTCGGTTTTTTTCTGTACTTTCTATTAAATTACCGGAAGCCCTTGCGCGAGAAACAAACTTGGAAACTTTCATACATTTTCTTTTTGAATTTCACCGTTTCTATTTTTCCGCGGACTAAGTATCAAAGTTGAAGATGTATTTCTCGATTGCGAATGAATCAGAGATGCATATTTCTATTTTGCACATATTAGATAAAAAAAAAATATGAAATTAACAATACAGTTACGTGAGCTAAATAATTGTCGACGATGTATCACAACGATTTGATTATTAACGGTGTTGTGTTCTTTTCTGCTGGAATCGCGCTATCTTTTTTCGCCATCGTGCAACGGTTCCAAGTTAGCATTGCGTATTATATGAGTGTGGGATCTAGGCGACTGATGTGCTTTTGAAGAAATGTGTGCGTACGCAAATTAATGCAAACAATTCCAAGGTGTTTGCTCAACGCTATTTTCCATCAGATCGCTCACCTGTCTTTCGCAGCACATTATCTTATAAAAGTTTCTATAAATAATTACAAGTATTAAATTTATTTTAAAAAAATTTAAACCATAATTGTTAATATTTTTTGCAATGTGCAAAACTTAACGCGAATTAAAGTAGTACGCGAAAAATTGATCATATTATGAGGCATGCAGGTGCATGCCTCGTTATCAATAGCTTTCATTTCGACAAACAGATTCAGAGAGGATTCTCAAATAATTCCCGTCTGGAATTCACTATAACGGTACACGGAGAGCACCAAAACGCTCGCGAGCACCTCGATCTCTACGTATCGTACAGTCCGCTATAGGAAAGATCGGTTTACATATGACGAGCTTTCGCGGTTAGGTCGCGACGTTAACCTCTGCGCATACTCGCGAAAGTTGCTTTTACGAGAAAACCGGCTAAATTCAAAAATAAGAGAGGCGGTCATTTTCTTCGATCTCCCCCACATATCATTACTCACCAAGTAACAGTATTTGATGTATTTAAGAGCTATTTCGGTTTATGACGCTTTTTTAAGAAATACTATTCCCGTGAAGGTGTATTAGAGAAATTGCACCTCATGCCGAGATTATTTTTTTTATCAATAATTATAATAAATCTCATTGCCCCGGCAAGACATCAAAAAATGTATTTCAACGTTTAATGACGTGTGAAAAAAAAACAAGTACAAAATTTGTTAAATTGGAACATTGTAAAATACGCTGCTTTTTCTAGTGGATTTTAATTATTTTATTTGTTACCGTGATATCTTGGAAGCAGCAAACTTATAATTAAGTAGACGGAATAGTGAAGTAATAATGAAAATAAGAAAACATAAATCGGTGTTATAGATCCTACTACTACTGCAGATCATATTTCCTTTGAAAGAAGACGATGATAAATGTATTTCGCCAGACGGATCTAGTAAGAAAATGATTTTCTGCTTGACACTTTAATTGCTCTACTCGTTAGCTCAAGACATCTCATTATCGCATGTATATGACTTGGTCATTTGTCAGAATGACAAAGTTTTATTTAACAATCCTGCGGGTTTTTTGCTGGTCGAAAAGAATTATTATCTAGCGAATATCTCGTGTTCATCTCTAAATAATGAAAACAAGTACCTAGTTTTCATGACGCTTGTAGTTTTACAAGCTCGATAAAAAGTTAACGATATTCATTACCGAATAATATCAAAGAGGCGCTCAACGCGTCGATTGAAAATACGCGCGATGTGCAATGTGATAAATTGCGAGTGTCGATACCTTCGCGCGCTCGCTCTCGTTCGCTTTCTTCGAAATTTTTGCAACGCGCTGCTGCTTTCCACGCGTAATAGAATCCTCGATTCTATTTCACAATCAAACGACTAATGAATGACGAGTGCCGATAGCACATATCCGATAATGCGCGCACGTGTCAGTAAGAAGATATCTGATATCGGGAGCAACGGAAGCGGCATCGGTCCGTCGAATCTGAGAGTCTCTCTCACTTGCGCGTCAGATCGTGTGTAACGTGCGATTAGATCTAGAGTCATCTATATTTAAGACCGCAAGTGAGTTTCTCCTCATCATCCTAAATCTTCGTCATTCTAGAGCAGATTACATATGTGCATAAAGAGAGTTCGGTATACGGATACGAAAATGTACGCACGTCCGACATATAACGCCAAGTATGTTAATCCACATTTCCGTTCGCCGATTCCGCAACACTTTTTCAAAAATTAATTAAACAAGGTAAAAATGGATTCCCGCTGAATTCTGCTCCAGTAATTTCGTACTACAACTTACTCGTCTATATCTCAACTTTCTCGGTCCGCGCTTTCTTTCGTGCGCGCGGATTTTTTCTCGTCTCTCTAATCTAAAAGTTCACAAATGCGTAGAGAAGATTCGTGAAAAGCCCGACGATTAACGTACCATCGTACGTTCTTGCGTATAAGGTGTGTATACGCATTCGGAGATGGACGAACGGATGGATGGCGTGCGTGCTCCACATTCGTGACACGGTTCTCGCGAGTCGGTAATGGTCCACCAGAAACGACCGGCGAGCGACTCGCGTGTTTTCCTCTTCCGCGCGCGCGGTCGTTCATGAACCGCGCGTGTCGTACATGAGCCGCGTCACCTACACACACAAGAACGAGCGAGCGCAATGAGCCGCTGCTGTTCGCACGATTTACGATACAGTAGCGTGCACCACGCTTCTGGGAACCAGTTTGTATGGTGCACACAAACGCGGGCGGGAGGAAACGACGTTTACCTCGTCCTCGGAAGAGAAGGCGTGTTAGCGCGCGTTGCTCTCTTTGAGCGTATATGTTGCCAGGTAACGCGCAAAGGACGGCAAGCTATATGTATATACTACACATCCATAGGCTCCCTGGATCGGGTCAATCCTCTCGCTAGACAGTCATACATGTATCTGTCCCACCACCACTTTGGGCCATCGCTCGGCCGTGTTTCTCAAAGCCGAGTATCAAAGGCAAATACACCACTATCATTCGTCCCTGACCACCGTCTTTCTCGCAACGGGGCCTCTGTATACCGTCCCGCGAGGAAGGTGGTGGTGTAAACTATGTTGCGCACACCTTGGATATATCCACGAAGGCGGCGATCTACGTATATAAAGTCGTCGGGGCAATACGCCGGGTTCAGAAGCCTTGTACTACTCCTCGATCTATCGTGTCGGGAACACAGAGAAAATTCGCGTGACGGGGCAGATCCGCGAGATCCGACCAGCTGATCGATTGAATCGAACTCGGAGAAGGGCCCGTCTTTCGTGCAACGTCCCGTCTCTTCCTTCCCTGCGACTCTGTAGCTTCGGGCCCAACAGGTGGGTCAATTTATCATTCCCGTTATTCGCGGATCATTGAATGTTGAACTCGCGACTGTTCACCTACATCCATCCTTTCGTACGTACGTGCGTGTCGCTCGAAGGCACGGAACAGTCGCGTCTAGCCTCACATGCGATCAATACTTATCTCATTCCTGTGTTCATCTGCATATAACACCGGATCGATATTGTCGTTATTAGATGTCGAGTTGAAGTTTTGATTTTGATCTTAATAAGCATTTTTAAAAAACATCTGAAAAAATGTATCTATCGTTTCAGTTTTTGTACTTGATTTTTTTGTGAGTAAGTGTTCGTGTATGTGTTGTGCGCCTATAACTGATATGTTTTCTGAAATGTTTCAGCAGCATGAAGGCAATTTTAGTGTTCGCTTTACTCGGTCTGAGTGCATGTCTGGCCAATCCTCTGGAGAAGAAAGAGAAGATCGACGTTACCGAGCAGCAGTCCTTAACGCTGACAGATCGCGCAAAGTACGAAGAAGAGCTTCTTCGCAAACTCAACTCGAAATGCTCCCAAAATGACATCAGCAGCTGCGTGATGCTGAAGTTGGTGACGTATATGAACAAATTGCTGAAGAAGGCCTCGATCGAGCTCACAGACGACATCGAGATCAGGAAAACAAGCCAGACGTCGGAAGACGTTATCACGTTCGAAGCTGGCAGGAGCAAGGACGACGAGACTCAGTTTCTCGATCTTGTCGCGAACAAGATTTACGCCTTCGTTAAATCGAGGAGTATCAAATGGAGAATTTTGCCCGACGACGATATCGTCGTGTCAGCATCGGAGGACGAGACCGGTTCGTTAAATCTGGGTCTTTCCATCGAACCATCCGACAAACCTACTCAAGATGGTAATTATAACTTTTAATGTGTGTGCGTATGTGTGATAAAAAGAATTATAATTGTATTATTTAAATTCATCAATTAAATAATTTGTATTCAAAGTTTTTGTGAAATTAAGATAATTTAAAATAATCAATTATTTATCACACATTTTTTTATAAAGGTAACAATAAATTCCATTTTTTTTTATTTTTGTTTAACTATTCTGTTTATATTATTATGTCTTTTTTATCTCTAGAAATCGTTTTTATCTTCTGTTTTTTAAATTGTTTAAAAATTGTGTTTTGATGCGCTGTGGTAATATCGCAAACATTATGGCAATGTCGGATATCGCGCTGTTCACTAAAGTTGCCATCGAGCAACTTGCATATCGGAAATGACATGTCAAGTTCAGCCTCTGATTTCAATTTACACTACGCGCTAGTTAAGTTGTGTCATCGACTGCATAAACAAACAGCTTTCGCTCGGCTTTGGCTCATTCATCCGCTCATCACCGAACTCTATCGCTTTCACCGCGGAAAGTTACAATTATATATCGTTTTTTAGTTAACTCTTCGAAAGTAAAACAACAGTTCCGTCTCTATATTTGTTTCGTTTCTCGCAGGTCGCGGAAAGAAAAACAACAACATGGGTCCATTGATGGCCGCGGCTATTCTGAAGATCGGTCTCATCGGCGGCCTCGCGTTCAAGGCGCTCGCTCTTCTGGTCGGCAAGGCTCTTCTCCTGTCGAAGATCGCTCTCCTGCTGGCCGGTATCATAGGCCTGAAGAAACTCTTCTCGCATGGAAAACACGTGACCTACGAGGTGGTGGCGCATCCTCACCACGAACACGGCCACGGCGATAGTTACTCGAGCGGGTGGGCGAGAAACTTCTACGGACAGACGCCGATCTCCGGTCAGGCAGACGCTCACGAGTTGGCGTACTCGGCGCACGTGAAGTGAACGTTACCCGTTCTATTGTCGAAACAGGATCCAAGGATCGTCGCCGACGACAATCGACGTCCTTGGATCCGCGCACCTCGAACGTATTCTTGGATTATTTATTTGTACTCACATTTCACCTTTTTCCGTCTTTTTTTCATCCCTCTCGATCGCTCCTCGTTGCTCTCTTTTCCATTATTACCATGCTCAAAGGACAGACTAAACGACACACGAATATGTCACTGACTCACGACAACGTTGTACGTATAATTACCGCAACGGCGACATCAAAGACGTTACGTTACAGATTATGGACGTGCAGCCGTTAGATTATAGACAAGAGTCTCTCATTGTTAAAACGCGTACGGAGGATACGCATCGCAAGACTCTTGTCTACTTTCGTGACTTTTTGAATAATCACGGATACTGCGAGACTCTCATCATCGAAGAGATTCACACACGTTTCCATAGATTTTTCTGCTTATAGTATGTAGGCCTGTGATACGTCAAAGAGTTTTAAGTACATGCGCATGTTGCGCATTAAACGTTAAATATGATTATCTTACGTTTGGTTTAACATGCTTGCCGTTTACTTGGCGTTAAATGTGGTTGTCTACATCGTATATTTCCTGTTGTAAATAGGAAGTTTAGATAAATGAAATTTAGAATTAGACAAGATCACAATTAACGTCAAATGTAGCAAACTCTTAGATAATATATATACATATAGTTGTTATATTTGCTATTATATTTATGATGTTTTATCTCATTTATTATTTAGGTAATCATTTTTAATGTTAAATGCACCGCGCGCGTGAACATATGAGTATTTTTAAAGTAAAAATTTGACGTAAAATATCAATCGTAATAGAAATAATAAAGTTTGTTTTGAAAAATTAATAATTTTATGTAATTATAAACTGTAATAAATTCTAAACTATCATAAAATTCAGAAGTCTTACACAGATGTGCAAATAATTTGTTGAGCTCTCTTTTTCGCGCATTAGTAAATTAGAACAAGCTGTTTTCACCAGAGAGTCTTGTGGCGATCTGCTTGACGGAACAAACGACTTGTTTTGTTTTTAAGTTTACATAAATAAAGTTCTCTTAACGGAAGGACAGAAAACTCGGACGTACAATGCCAAACTAACTAAAATAATAAACAGCGACGCATAAAGCGCATAATGTATTTATATATACGTTTAATTTATACCATCTTAATTAATTAACGAGACTGCGAAATGTATTATATTATTTTTGTTATTTTTTATATTATTAATATTTTTTATTACTTTTTGTACGTGAACAAACAAATAAATATTTATTATTTTTATACTATTTCATTTTTTTTATTGTACCCGTCATATACACGTTCAAAAATATATAAAAAAAGCATTTTTTGTGATGTAAAGACCTTTTTTATTCAACACTTTTTATCTCTGATATTGAAACTTCTAATTAATACATTTTTAAAATAATCTTATTGTTTCACACTTATACAATAAAAGAGTTTTGTCTAAATATTTGATTAGTATCTATATCTTGTTTGTCATAAGAGATAACACAATTATAACTGTTTAATTTTTAATATACTAATTGGAATCAGTTATTAAAAATCTCGCGTGATATGTGTTATCTATAATTCAAAATAAAACTGTCGGAAAGATTTAACACTTGATATTAAGCTTTTAAGAGCGTCCTCATTTTTTAATCGCGGTGACTAATGTCCCTGGTGAAACAACTTTCGTGTAAAAGTCGAGACGGATACGCTCGAACTACGCAGTCGCTAAACACAAGTTTCTGCGGACGATACAGGCATTACTATGTGCGGTAAGCATTTTAGTCACGATCGTTAGTTGTGGTCTATTTAAAACGATTTGTAGACCGGATATATATGGGGCAAAATAATTCGCCGTGTAAACACGAGAACAAAAGTTCCGATTTCACGATCAGACGATTCATTTCGTTGCGTTTTTGTTACAGTTTAAAAAAATACATGATAGAATATTTTGATATTGATAACAAAGATATTTGAAGTTATCGATTAAAAATTATAAAAGCACGATACGTGATGCTTTTGAGCAAAAAATGAAGTATACATGCGGTTTAGTGTTAATATAGAGCTTAATATAATTGAATAATAAGTAAGTAATTGAATAATAAGTAATATAATTAAATTTTAATTTTTCACAGTTTAATATGACGAGTATAACATTGTATTACGTGAATTTCTTACATAAAGCACGTGGATTGCTCTTGACTATAAAATCATTGGAAATATCTAACTATTATGAATGTCAAGTGCAACGTTCCGGTTTATAATTCTTAGCGGGACTCTAGCGCCAAGCGTGTGATTATTTTAACCAGCTTATTGTATATGGCGTAATGTGCATCTGCGTTTCCGCAGGCGTGTTATTGTAAGAGTATTATATGTTTTTTTATATTCAAAAGCCGAGAAGAGCAACCTTTTTTTATAACACTTGTGCATTGTACAATAATAGCGATAAATATTTAATATTTAATATATTTAATCTTTATGTACATATTTTATTACACACACATACGATTTGTCCTTTATTAATTAAATAAATATTTTAAATATTTGCACAAACAAGAATTTGTCATTTTGCACTTAAAAGAAAATTAGACACGTCTATCGGATAGAAGAGAAAACTACCTGGACCACGTGATACATCAGGCATTTCTCATTCAAATAAGTTGACCTTCTTTCGGGCGTCCGCTTTCTCCATCCTGATCGGCAAGGATCAGAAGAAAGAGAGACAGAGAAAGAGAAAAACATTCGCGAGATAAGAGAGAACGGTGTGAGCAGAAAGAGAGAACCGTTCATCTTCCTGACGCTCAGGAAATCGACTTTCGATTTCCGACGTGCGGAGGATTGCGGACTTGACCCAGTTTCTTCATTTTGTTTTTATTTCAAAAAGCGTTTGCACATGTGACGAGAAAAGAAATTCGAGTCCGGTGTGTGTCCAAAACCTCGATTATACACGGATATCTTACCTCTGTCGCCAACAAGTGTTTGTTGATATTAATACGTTTTCTCTACTCGACTGTCGCGATTATCATCGCGAACTTTGAACGTTCGCCATTTACCATATAATCGGTGCTCGAATTGTTCACCGCTTATTTGCTGTCACGCGCAGAGAATTAACGCTATCAATATTGGAAAACGATCCGGGCAAACACATTGGATCTGGAATTAACCGTTGATTTCTGATATGTGGGTCAATCGCGCGCGCGCGCGCGCGCACAGGTACACGCACATACAATGCCAAAGTAACCTGGTTTCTTGCTTACTCGAAACGCAATTACCTACAAATTGGAGAAATTAATACCGGAGCAAAGTGGTGAAAATCGCTGTGACGCTTATGAGAGATCTATTATCGCGTAATTGTTACGATGTTCAGGCTTATTCAATCAATTTTACTTTTAAAATGTCCAGGCGTCTTTCTAATTTGTATAATTTTATAATTAATTTAAAAATAAGTTTCAATAATTTAAAAAATTGAGAAATGCCGAATTCTCACAAAAAAAAACATTACAAAGTAACGATTAAATATTATTCTAGCAATTGCCGAAATAATCTAGAAGAAATTTTTCAATTTTTAGAAAAATTGCAATCGTTGTTTCGCGCACATTGACATCAGTATCAGTATTAAATATAAAGAAAAAGAAATAATCAAAATAGAATAACTTAAATGCGGAAATCTAGCGTGATAATGATATGATAACGATTTGTTTTACGGACCGTTACACCCTTGATGCGTATATATATTGTGCGCAACGTGATAAATTCGCAATAAACCTCAATTTCATGACTGAACTAAAATACAATGCAAATATGAAAAGTTGTAAGTTCTCGCGCTTTAAAGTAAGCAGAGCATAGCTTATGTTAGTTGTGCAGTAATTAAAACCACCGCAATTCCGTGTATTTCTGTATGAATTTCGATACACGCGATAGTATCGCAGATTTGACTATACGCAACTAATTCTAATCGATCGAGAGCCGCCTTGCGGAGGCTCGCGAACTTGAATGGAGGTTTGTATGGTCGATCGTCCGTCCGATGCGATCGAGTCGTCCCGAAGAACGGAAGAATGATTTCGAATCGGCTGTAGTTATACCTCAGCCTCTGCTTACGTATATACAGTATCGGATATGCGAGGGGAAGTGGAACAGAAGAGAAAGGCGCAACGGAGATGAACTAGATTTGGACAGTCATCTCTGTCTTCTTTCCTTCTATGACATTCGTCGTTCTCGTTGTCTCTTTTGCCTCTTTCCCGGAGTTTATCCACACCCTGCCCCTTCCCATTCGCATTTCTCACATTCTCCGATACGTAAGAGCCTGTCTCGATGTTGGTCATCTTGCGTACATCAAGAGAGAGAGAAAGAGAAAAAGAGAAAGACGCGGAATCTCGGACCTGCAGGTACAATGTACCTGTCGCGGAATAAGATCGACAATAATCGCTGCCTCGGTCTATGGACAATCAGAGTCGCGCAAAAAATTCCACTGGCTACTTCTCGCATGAACGCGGGCAGTGTTTCATGAAAACACGCGTGTATTATTTGCTGATTTACTTGACCACGGGACGCGCCTTTTGCGTATATGATCGCGATTCGAAATCGGCACGTTCTCTTCCGCTCCACTAAAGCGCGGAAGGAGAGAAAGGAAGGAGAGCCGGAGCCGGAGCCGGAGCTGGTATCTCCGCGAGAGGAGAGTATCGCGGGTATTGGATGATCCGGGAGCGCAGTGATCTAGAATTGACGTTCAAGATGTTACCCAGACGCGAATTACACCGGCGAAGGTTGGCGGCGAGGTGGAGGAAGGCGTCTTCATCTTCCGCTGATCTGATGGAACCCGGGCAAGCCTCTCGCAATCCGACCGCGCCGTAACGCTCTGAAACGCGTCGGAAACAAGAATTAAACGAATCGAAGAGACCGGCGTCTGGGTCTAGGAACGAAAAATTACCGGCTTAATGCACAGCAAGAGCAGCGAGTGGCAGCCATCGTGTTGCAATGCTCTCCTTGCTTTTTTCTTAGTACAATCACCGACCGTCACGTAGATCTATATAAATGGGAATTGCAAGCACTTACGCCGCAGCATTCGAACCTCCGCCGTAGGTTCCGCAGCTTCACAGTTTTCCACGCGGGAGATTTTCTTGCAGCTCTTGCACGCGGAGAGACGGTTGTTTAACTAACGCGGAAAAGCGCGTAGGAAACTGTTGTCGACGAGGTCCGAATTTTTTTTACGTGACGCTCGTTTTTTTAAACGGAGCGATGCTCTGGATAGGCGGTATACCCGGGATCGGTCGTCGGCGTTTGATCGTCTGCGTCGCGTTGACGTTCGCGCTATCGATCGTCAACACCGTCGATGCCGTCACCGTGGACAACGCCAAGGACGCGTGGACGGGATTTTCGACATCGTGCGCGGCCGAGGACTCGAAGAACATATCGGTCTCTTGTCACGGGGTGCGAATCGTTCGGAAGATCGTGCAACAACTACTGGAGACCACCACCAAAGAAAGAAACATCGAACTGTTCGATGGCATCAGCCTAGTTGAGACGTCCGGAAGCGGATCTTCTCGGAAGGCTAGAGTGTTAAAAGGCTTCGGAGGACTCGGACCCGTCCTACAGTTTCTGGAAGGTAGAGAACTCAGAATCAAACTGCCGTCTCTGCTTCCACCGAATATCGAGTCTGTTCTGAAAGAGAGTTTGCCCTCCGAAGCCGAAGGTTGGTTAACATTACTGTTCTAATCGTAAGTTAGAGATATAAATTTAATGGATTAGCAAAAATATGTCTGAAAATTTGTTTTACAGCGAGGGGAGGCGGAGGAGGCGGCTTTGGCGGCGGCGGTGGTGGTTTCGGCGGCGGCGGCGGCAAAGGCGGCGGCGGCGGCGGCGGCGGTGGCAAGAAAGGCGATGGCGGCGGATACCTCATTATGGCTCTTATGATGGGTAAGCACTCGTGACTGAGTAACATTGTGTAAATAGATGACTAATTAGACCAGACAGTTATGTGAAAGTACAATATAATCGTTACACATTATCTAATCTTACACGGAAAAAAAGTTTTGCTATTATATGGCCAGCAAGAATAATTTGCTGAGTTTACTGAATGTTTTGTCTTATCAACAAAACATCTTGTTTAAAAAACAAAAAACTTCAATTAACTTAACAAATTTTTCTACTAGCCATATAGTAATTTTGCTATTCTAACAAATATATATACATATATATTTTTTTTTCTGCACGCGTTATATATTGTGTTCTCAATATTGAACGTCAGAAACTATGAAAAAAAAGATTGCAAATTATAAAATTTAATTATTGTATTTAATTTTATTTTACTCATAATAATATGAATTATTTTTAATATTATTTTAACTGACTTAGTACAATAATTGTTTGTGCTGATAATCGGGTTTCTTTTTAATTAATCTACAATTAATTCAATGTTGTACTTTCGACATAATCTCATATCGCGGTTCGTTCAGAAGTATAATTTAAATTCTACGTTAATCTGAAATTTTTTCACCGCATCTGTAGGCAAGATGATGGCTGCTATGGGCTTCGGCGCGTTGGGTTTGCTGGCCATGAAGGCGTTGATGGTTTCGGCCATGGCCTTGATGCTGTCGCTGATCATAGCCGTGAAGAAGCTGGCAGGTGGCGGCGAGGATCACGGAGGCCACCACGTTGTTTACGCGCAGGAAGTTGGGCATCATCATCGTAAGAAGAGATCCATCATCGACAACGATGATCACACAGATTTACCGTACCGAGGATACGCTCACCTTTACGCTAACTTACGATCGTCCTGATAATTTTGCAGTATCCCCATCGCAAAAAAAATTGCATCGATGTATTCTCGGACCTCTTAATCCTCCTATGGTTGTTAGAGTTCATTTCTTGTAAATACAAATAACCGGAGAGAGATATGCCCCACGTTGATAGCGCGGCATGTTGAACATTATCATTCATTCACAATTTACATTTCAGTCTCATCATCATTGTTCTATCATCATCGTTTCATTCATTTAACGCAACGTGCACCTTTTTCAACGTGGCTTTTATTTCTTCTTGACTATAAAACTCCGCCAGTCGCGGTAGGAGGGTTAATAGGCGCTGGAAAATAACGGACGGACACGCGACGCAACGCGAGATAAGTGACAGTGACATCGACGTGACGACAAGTGACCGAGGAACTGATTGACAGCTACGGTATAGAAAGCGAATGTTCAACAAAATGCTTGCTCACAAGAATCGTGATAATCGATACCTTTTTTTTTTTGGCTCGCCACTTTGATAAAAGCTCAGTGCGAAATCATCACAAAACACGCACCGAAGAAACCAAAGTACGTTGTTCGACTTGTTTTTTTACTTATTTATTTTTTTACATACATATTTATTGTTGTGCTACACATGTTATGATGAATAAAGCGTATGTTCTTGGAAGATATGAAGCACGGTGTTCGCATTTATTAGGTGCGTGTATACAATTAGTATATATAATCATATTTAAAATTACATATTATATTACATAGTATTATATATTTCATTAAAAAAAAAGAGTCAAAAAATATACGATCACCAAAATAGCTTGAACGTAGAGGAGTTAATTAGCGCGTAATTTTCGGACGATCCGGCGTGACGCCGTTATTGCGAGAAATTAACGAGACATTTAATATAACAGACTTGGAAATGAAGCGACACGGTTCGCTGGGTCGCGCCCGACGTTATTTCCCGTTTGTCTGCGCGCACGAAACATTGGAAAATCGCGAGGAATGAGGTAACGAATCGAGCCAATGAGGAAAGTGTGCCAGCGACCGACCGTGTCAGACGTTGCATATTCACCTGCGTGTGGTTGCTCGTTTATCCAACTAACGTTTGTCACGACGCGCGCACGATGCAAGGCTAATAATAGTCCGTACGGATGTCACCTAAGTGGATTAATGGTGATAGCGTACCGAAAGTTGAAGCACGCGATAGCGTCGCAACGAGTGCGTCCGCGGCAAATTAACAGCAGACGTTCATTGTGCACGTATGTACGCGCGATTATAAGAATATTTTATAAAATTTTATGATAGATTTGTTCAATTGTGTAAAGTGTAACAGGATAACTATCTGTAGATTTAATTTGTACGAGAAAGTTGGGATATATTTCGAGGAAACTACTTTTGCGAGTCTGTCGAGATTCGAATATGAATTGCGAGGATGCGTCTGTAGAGACTCGAAGATCGGTGCTCGGTTTTAAATGCGTCCGTGACGCGTTTCCATGTGCACGTGGATTTCAAGCGAACTGCGAGAGTCTGATGGAAGGAAAAACACACCGTGCGGGAGAAACAGACGAAGAGGAAGAAGCGTCGATGTAAAAGAAAAGCTCGAGCGAGAGAGCGAAGTTATTCTTTCTTCTTCGTGCATCTCTCGGTGCTTCTCTGTGTATCGGGTCCTCCTCCCACTGCAACTTGCGCGGTTGGTTCTTTCTCCATGTAGTAGGGGACGGAAGGCAAAGACCCACTGGCACACATACCGATCGTTTCCTTTTTTACGTTTGGAATATCATAAAACGTGGAGACCGACGCTGAAAGCAACTCAGACGGCGGTGCAGTCGCGAACGAGAAGCCGGTCGCTTCTCTGCGATGCAGTCCTGCCTATATGTAAACTGCAGAAGCGATTGATGCATTATTCGCTATGAATTATTGCGAGACGAGTATTTTGCAAAATAATTGAATTGCTCATGTCACTGCGTTGCGTTTAATTTTGTGATCATGTTAGAGAATGATTTCTTTAAATTTAACGAATTTTATTAAATCTAAACATAACATTTTATTCGAATAGTCCAAACAAGCTGTTAATCAAACAATAAGGTTGGCTTTATATGTTATTTAGAAAATATTTATTTAAAAATTACTGCTTCTATAATTAGTTATCTCAGATTATTAGATTGTCCTAATACCAACTTGTAGATAAAACAACTCAAACCTTCGTTTGATAAATGAGAGCCCTATCATTTAACTAGTAATTGTTAGAGTTAGTGTTAAATTCATCTTTCAATATAAATCCTGCGATCATAATGTTTTTTTTATGCTATATCTACAACAAACGCCAGAAATGATCAATGGCGATTTGGAAATCAAAAGATTGTCAAATTCTACGTGTGATGCTTGCATGCGATCCAGCACGTCACTAAATAAAAATATTATTTGATTAAAACAAATTATTTTAATTATTTTATTGTATTGTTTTCGTCAAATAATATGAAAAATTTTATTTAATAAAATTATTGTTTAAGTATAAAATTATGTAGTTTGAATGTAATTAATATAAGTCAAACAAGCTGTATTGCTACTTTAATAAAAAAAAATAAAAAAAAAAGATTTATATGCATAAATGATCGAACAAGTCATGTAATTATTGTGAATGAGATGATTAATGAAAAGTCACGATTTAATTTTGTCTTTATTGATCACAGATTGTAAACATAAAATGTGTTACAATAGAAAACTTGATTTGAAAAGCGTATTATGCTATTATTGTTCGGCATAGAAAGGGCTTAACATCGTGTTTTTCTGGCACAGCAACGGCATTACGGTCCATAGGCGAGAAGAAGCGATCTGGGAGTGCAGGGAAAATACTCCGTTACATTCCACACTCATTACGAAACGCGTAAGCAAATTTAAAATTCAAATTCAAGCTGTGCTGCCTATTGGTCGATTTTTTTTAGGTCGTAAGGCATCGTAGTACATCGAAATACATTGTAGAATCGATCAAACATTGCATCAGAAATTCCCAGCACAGTCGATTGACGGACATTAAGCCAGTTACTGACAAGTTCGAAGGCTGGAATATCAAGAGCCACACACCGAGTATTTCTGATTTAGAACAGGAAACGAAACAAAACGGTTGGTTGAATAGATGCGACTTCTCACTGTCCCGAATCGATACGTTTTTTAAGCAGACACGCTCCGTTTTTGTCCAAGCGGAATTTTAGATATCGTGGGAACATCTTGCCTCATTGGCATATTTGTCCGGAAAAATATTATGACCTGTGAAAGTCGGCGAATAAAACGTCGATATCTATATATGTATATATATACATATATATCTACATATATCGTGTAGACGATATATTTCGTGAAAGAATTCTGAAGAGTAACATATTTGTGATATGTTACTCTTCTAAATTTTAAATTTTTAAAAAAAGATTTCAAAGTAATAATATATGTCGTTTCAAAGTTATTCAAAACTGTTACAAACTCTTACAATGTTTCGATGTATTTTGTTGAATGTTTAATAAATTTGCATATATATGAACAGAAAGAATTGGGTTTCGTTCCGATTTATTTTATACCTACATTTCATCTGTGTAATAATGTAACGGTGAAATCCGCATGATAAGCGAGAGTTGGCGTAATCCCGTAATATAATAGAAATGTTCGAATTAATCGCGTTTCACTGAGCGCGAATCATACGTTTGATCTACAACGTCGGTCTCCTCGTGCTGAGAATAGTGATTTTACCCGCGACTGGGCGTGACTGTGGTTTTCTTAACGATTGTTGCTGTCGCGCGTTGAGCGTAAAGGAGAAACTTTGGTTTTACTTTTTAAGGCCTCGCGCTCTTCCGGGAGTGGAAGGATCGACGAAAGGATTCTACGAGCACTATTCGATGACCGAGAAAGGATGAATGAGTATTACTCATTACTGACGTAAGATCGAGAATGAGAATCGCGCTGTTTTGCTTTTCATTCAGTCCCTTTTTATGACGAAAAGTTTTGTCGACTGTGAGTTCAGGACGAAAGCGCTTTTTCGTCACTTCGTAATTATTGTGTGCGTTGACGAACAAAGAAAGTATTAACGTGTGATTTCCTGAGTATTAAAGAATGCACACAAAACATCTTACATGCGTCTTTATTTTACTCAATCTCTTTCTTTCTCTCTTTCCTTTTTTTTTCTAACGATTTCATTCTATCGAAAAATGTAAATGATAAAGAAAGGTAACAATTCGGTGTAATATGCAAATAACAAAGAAAAGTAAGTGCTAGACAATCTTGTGAGATTGTAATTTAGATAAAATATAGTTAAAAAATTAAAA
The DNA here is from genome assembly GCA_014825685.1 of Pseudomyrmex cubaensis. Classification (NCBI taxonomy): domain Eukaryota; kingdom Metazoa; phylum Arthropoda; class Insecta; order Hymenoptera; family Formicidae; genus Pseudomyrmex; species Pseudomyrmex cubaensis. Next base: position 68,118 of record QVOA01003752.1, on the reverse strand, counting down.
TGTACACATTATATATCTTATCCCCAGAAGTTTAAAAATAGTAAAAGAAAAAAAGGGATTAAATTTTGCACACAAAAATGTGCCACGTGATTTTTAAAATAGATTATTATAAAAAGATTATTATAAAAAGAATCTCTTTTTATCTCTTATAATATTTTCCGTTTCTCGAATGAGACACTTCGTAACGGTATTTTTGCTTTTATTTTCGCAAGTCGGTAAACCGCTTATCAAAAGACGCGGCACTTGCCACGTTGATGACCTTAGTTACGGACCACCGACGATTTTACTTTCTCGTAATTTGAACCCACGCCCGCTGAGTGTGTGACAAGGATTTTCCCGCCCGCTACTCCGTCTTGCAAGCGGGTTCGAAGGAACGAAATGAAAACGACAAGAGCCGTTTATCCGACAACAAGAGCCGTGAGAGTCGTGAGGGTCAGAGTAGAAAGTGGTGTCCGCATGCGCCGCGATGAAGGTCGAAGATCCGGGATGTTTGAACTTGATCTATACCAGTTTTCTTTCATTCATGCCGATGCGTTTCGTATCCGGCGTTCAATCGCGAAACAGCCATTACGCGCACGAAAGATTTTTCCTCGTCTATCAGGAGAGAGTACGATAATTTCAAGGCTTTTTCTCTGTGAACTGCAACGAAAATTGTTAGCAACAAGCGAAAAGACCGTATGAGCTACTTGAAAATATCGCTCACTATGTTGCCGCTCGTTCGGACACGATGCAATAGTTCACGAATTAGGTTTTTCAGTAGTACGAATACGATCTAATCAGGCGCATTATTTCGTCGGACTATTCTGATTTCCTTTTTTTCTTTACTTACGCGCAAAAAAGGTCGTAACGTGAGTTAATTAGACAACATTTATTGTTGTTTGTAGAAACTATAGAGAGAATATATTACCAAGAATATATATTACCAACCGCGCCGTAACTGGTTCTCTCAAAACGTTTCATTTATATACGCTTTCTACGTTGAATAATAATAGCTAACGTTTGTGGTTAATTGAATATTTTGAGAAATTATATCCCGCCAAGTCTCATCTCTCGCAAATTGTTCATTATGCGTGCGTTAAGAATGTATAATAAATATTGAAACATGACAGGTATGTACTAAGTATGTCCTTGTTCCTCTAAAGTCGATTAATGTTTAAGACAGGAACTCAGGATCGTGTAAGCAACTTCTCTCGAAAGTATGTTTGCATGAAATTTAGCACATTCTTGAAATTTGGGTCCCATCCAGTCTTCGATTTTGTACGCGTAAGTGTGTATAAGGTAATCAGGACACAACGGAAAATGACGACAAACTTGAGAGCAAATAAATTCAAGTTTTTAAACGTAGTAAATTCATAATCTCTAATATACAATTTATAATATATATCATACGATATTACAATTCATGATATCAAAACAATTCTTCATCTAATGGAATATATTGCTTTAATCTCTAATCTATCGTTGTTTTTCAGTATGCTCATATGTTCACGATATGTGCATAAAATATTTGTATGTTTAACTTGCAAATCTTGACTACAACGCAAACTTGGTCTGCGGAAGAAAGCGATTTACTATCGCTCGAGGCGCTGCACTTAAATGTCCGATCTCTATTTGTTCCTTCGTCGAAGGTAGGTCACAGGTCGTGTCGCGATAGGCGGCGGCGTGGTCGAGAACACGATGTACACTTATCGTCTATTGGGCGGATACGTGCGGTTAAAGGAACGCGCGACGCACACGAGACCTCATGCATTCACGCATACCACACGGAAAAAAAAAAGACAGAAGAGGTGGGGCGGTCATCGGTGAAGACGGTTTGGAAGGGGACCTCCAAATATAAGGTAAAGAGATTGCCCGATGGACCATACGAAATTTGACTACGAACGAAACAACTTTCGGAAAAGTTTTCGTAGACCCGGTCAATATCCTTCGCAAAACGCGTCTATAATCGTGCGCGACTACAGTGCTTTTTTTTTTTTACATCTTGTGTAATTAGCTGGGAGTCATGAAGTTTCTGGCAAAGCTGCTGATTCTCACGACCGCGGCCGTGCTCGTCGCCGGTCAAAGCATCGACGAATGTCTGAAGCAGGACAGCATATCCTGCGTGCAGAAAACTCTGTACAGAACCGCAAAGGAATTTTTCGCCAAGGATACGCTCGAACTTGTGAACGGAATCAGTCTGGTGAAGAGTAACGCTGAGGCCGTAAGTTCGAGGTCTGGCAAGGCGCTCGCTTACGATCAGGAGATGGACGCCGCTAACGACATCGTCGCGAGACAGAACACTCTCGAGAACTTCGTCAACGACGAAGCTGGACAGTTCTTGACCGGTCGTAGTATTAGGGTAAGTTAAAAATTTATTTGTAACACATAGAACGATTGTCAAACTTTATTCTTGTTAAATTTATAACAGAGCTTTTATGTAAAAATACAATATAATTAAAATAAATCGCACGTCTAAACTGTCAATTTCTTGCAGATCAATCTCGCGCCCGCCTTCGAAAAGCTTCGTGAATCGGCACGTGCCATCAGCGAGTCTGTGCCACCCGAGATTCGTCAGGCTGTCGACGAGGTTGTTGAAGGTAATGCCAGACATTACGTCTATACGATACTTTCCATACTTATCTCTCTTCAGATGAGTGCGTAACAAGGATTATGACAAGCTTATAAAATCTCTTTTAATAATTTCAGCTCGAGGCAAGAAGAAACAACTGAAAAATCTTATTCCCCTGCTAATCGCCGCGAAAGTGAAGCTCGGTCTTCTGGCGACTCTCGCGTACTTTGCCATCGGCATTATAGCGAAGAAGGCGATCTTCGCGTCTCTTATTTCCCTCGCTATTTCAGCCTTCATTGGCTTGAAGGCGCTTTGGTCGGGCAAGGGTGGTAATGTCTATCATCACGACCTCACCGCTTACAACAGCGGCTGGAATGCACCGGCCGCGAGCGGATGGTCCGGTCCCGTCAACACCGCATGGTCCTCACCCGTTTCTTCTGGTTGGGACGAACATGCATCTTACGCGCACAACCAGGCGTATTCCGGATATCATCACTAATAGCGATTCTTGACGCTATTTTCTTCTTTTTCTAATGTCTTCTTTGTTTTTTAATCTTATTGTTTTTCTACTTCTTCTTCCTCCTCTGTTTTTTCTTCATTGAAACAACGGGCGACGGGAAGAATAGGATATCGACGGAAGTTGGATAACCTGAGCTTCGCGTTGCGTCTTCATTGTTTGCGATCGTAAAGATATTTATTCTTATTTATCATTGAATAGTGAACGGGGTATCCAAGTCCCGCCGCGATGTACATAAAGTATCACACTAACTCGCGTACTACACACGTCTGCGAGCAAGACGAGCAAAGAAAATGTAATCAAATCAAACTAAGAGGCTAGTCGCAAAACATTTGTTCAACAGAAACCGCAAAGCAGCGGTTTTACCGTTCGATATTACAGATGCGTCACGACTTCGGCATCGCGACTTCTGCGACTTTAAGAGCTTTAGTGCGATTTGTAGCAGAACACACTCAACGCAATTGATTAATCGTAGGTACATCTAGTCCATTACGATGTATATGAAACACAATATAAGCTGCATTCTTACAAATCTGTAATATGTGTGCATATTGATATAAATATAATATTATTTATAAAATAATTCTTTGAACTGTGTGTATGTCAATTTCCACATGTCCTCAAAAATATTATCGTCCCATTTTTTTCTATAAATTTAGTCTTCGAAATTGCTTATGCGTAGTTTATGGAGAAAAAAATAATATAAAAAAAAGAAAACTAGATTAGAAAAATATATCCATTTTATACAAATTTTAAACAATTTGGAATTTTATCAACAGTGAAAGTTTTTTAATCACTCTTGAATAAATACATATTCATATATAATAATTGGCAAATTTAAGAGAGAGTATTTTTTATATTCTTAACAACGCCTCCTCTTGTCCTCGTCCTCGAATTCTCGGATCATTCATGAACCGGCTTCTCGAAAAGGCTCTTTGAAAAAGAGAAATCACCGTAACGGTGACTTTCCAGTCTTCCGGGAAGATCCAAAACATTTTTTTATCACGAGCGAAACTCTCGCCGGCGACCGCGTTGCATAAAGAAGACTATATTCGAAATTGTTAATACAGCGTTTTTGTTCTTTTTTACGGAGTTTGTGCGCGCGGCAATCGCTCAAGTCGACGAGATGGAAATGCGATTCTCGGATCCGCGGTCACAGGGGAAAGTGGATGTGTCTCAGGTGCATCCGGTGCCGCAGTTGTTTCCTCGATCCGCGGTGGCTCGTAAGGTCGCGACTCGCGTTCGTCATTCTCAATCGGGTCGAGGAGACAGGCGCATCCTACTAAATCTTACGAGACTGATGTCCCTAAGTCCCACATAGAAGAAGAAAAATTAAGTAGCTGGAAAGGAGGTTGAGGCGAAATAGCGCGTTTCTTTTCTTCGTCGCCGCGTTAAAACCCAACCGGACAACAGTAAAAAGAATTTTACTTCGACAATAGTAGGGTATGCACCGGCCTGACGTTTTCTAGGACGATCGCTGCTGCACCGCGGTAGGTGATTAGCGTTTACGCGAGGGAAAAGTGCGATTTCCGTCGAGAGAAAAAAATTAAATTAATAGCAAGTTGTAAAGAGAATGAGATCTATGATTTATCTCTTTCGCTACGACGAATCTCCGTCATCGCGCGACAGGCATTATAATTTACTAGATAATTCCTGTCGGAAGAACAAAAAAACGTACAAGTACGAAACATCTTAAGATTGCGCGGGTAACACGCGCCAGGGAAACAAATTATTTGCACGATATCGTAGCACGAGATAAAAGAGAACGGAGAGGAACGTTGCAAAAAGGCGTTTGTCACGCCTCGTTATGTTCTTCTATAGCGACGATCACGACGTGATTCCAGAAAGGACAACGGAGAAAAAGATGCGAAATTGCTTCGAGAGGAAGAGGAGTTACTTTCGTTTGCAATATAAAACTAAACATAAAGTAGCACATATGTGTTTATTATATGTTATTTTACATATTTTTTTAACTTTTATTATAAATAAAAATATTTTTCTCTCTCTGGATTTATTTGATATTTTACCATTATAAAAATATGATTTTTTGCCTTCAATAGCGGGATGCGAAAATACTCAAACTTGAATAAACTTGAATAAACTACTTGAATAAACTAACTATCATGAAAATTGGTGCTTCACGGATGTGCGAGCGGATGAATAGAGCCGTTCTTCGAGCCCACAAAAGCGGAATTTCTCCGCGTTCATAGCGCGGAGCGTTTCATTATTAGAGAGTCGTAAAGGTTCGTGGCGATCGCGTCTTTTACTCGCATCTATATCTAGGTACGGTTCTCACGATTAGTTTCGCGAGTTTCTCATGCGTCATTAGGTTACTATTTCTTAGCGATAGGCCGATTTCTTTGGTCGTTATTAGCCACACGTATCGTCGCGTCCTTGCATCGGCATTATTGATCACACTCGCACGTGTTTAGCACGTACAAAGTAACATCATATGCATGTAACATTTAATTACGAGTCTCATTAATAAAAGATCCCTGCACAAAAATGTTAAAGTTTCAAAAGTTTAGTTATAGTTTTTTATAGTTTTGGTAAAAATTTAATTTAAGTTTATTTTTGATAAAATGTTTTGTGATAAAAAAGTTCTCTCTCTCTCTCTCTCTTTTTATATTGCTCGTCGTTCGTCGTTAGTTTTCACAATTTTACATGAGAAAGAGAAGGACTGTTCAAGCAACAAGACTCACGATCGAGAATCAAGATACCCGGATCGGCTTGTAGTCTGCGAGGTGTCAGTGCTTGTACACCTTGAACTTAAGCGAGCGCCGAGCGATTTCAAAACAATCACCGGCGACCGTTACCTTTTCCCGTGACTTTCAAACAATCTAAGTAAGGCCAGGGTTACATCGTTGCACGAAATAGATATATCCGCTACAACAAAATCTAATTGGCGCTCTCGTTCTTAATTGTTTTCGGCGACCTGACTAATTGATATCATACAGAAGCGTCACGATGCAAGCCTGGTTTCTCTCGTCACTTGTTGTAATTCTCATCATCTTCGTTCTCCAGCATCGATCTCTCCTTCTGTTTTCCCCGCGGCACGTACGAAGAAGTTCTGGTGAAGCAATCCACTACTTTCGGCAACTTTCATGATAATTTAATGCATGATAATTTAACCTAGAGATGAAAATTATATAAGGATATGTTTTACTATAATTCGATTTTTGTAAATAATTTAATGTGACATTATATTGTTATATGACAGCATATTGTGGTATAATAAAATATATTTTAAACAAAAATTAATTAATTTTTTATAACACATACACACATATATATTAAAAAAATGCAGAAAGAGAAACTAAACGGCATAGAAATGTGTGAAAAACGCAAGTGCAAATATCAACATTGATTATTCATCGCGATTCTTAAGAGACGAAAAAAAAAAAAAAAAAAAAAAAAAAAAAACAACACCACGCAAGACGTTCGCTTTTGTTTAAGAGATGTGTAGGTGTGATTTCCCGCTCGGCGCGCTCTGTTCGTTTCTCGCCTGGATTTTTAAAGAACCTGCCGGATTACAGACCGCGTCAGGTGTGTGATTTCGCTCAAGGCGACATTCGCTCTCGCGGTACTTGGGGATCTTGATCCCCGAGAGAAGTCAGGATCGAGAACGTCGTTTACCGTGGGAAGGAACAAGAAAACGCGAAAGAGTAAGAGAGACAGACACGGAGAAGAGGGAGGCACGAGACAGAGAAAGAGAGAAAGAGAGAAAGAGACCGAAATGATCGCCCAACTCTCGACCCAGTTATAAATAGGTGAGCGACCTCGTTCCAGGGGTAATATCTCGTGTTCATCATCTGCCGATGAATTTTTCGGAGGTGGACCCGCCATCACCTGCGACAATTAACCACCGCCGTTGCATTACAACGACAACGTGAACGAATGTACATGATGAGACGCGAGACTTCTGTTTCTCTCGTACATTCCGATTGAATATCACATGGGAGAAAAATTGGGAGATCAAGTGGCAAGATAATTCTCGCTTTATTCTCATAACTCTCCATTGTAGCTAGGAAAGTAACGTAAAGGAACGAAAATAATTACAATTTACCGTAAGCGACTCAGTATCTAGACTCCTCGCGCGTTACGTTGTGCTACTTCGTAGCAAAGCGAATTAATCAAGCCGAAGTAGCGAGATATGAGTCATCAGTCGTCTCTAATGGAGGTTGTAATCGCATCCGCCGACGCGGGTTCATGGATGATGTCGCGCGTATCTTTATCGAAACTATATACGACCTCGTTAGATATCTGGAGCAACCATCGGCGTTTGAATAAACTGGAGAAATGGAAAAAGCTATATAACTCGCATTGACAAGTCCTGGAATTTCGTTCCGTAAATTGTACCGGCGAGTGACCCACCGCCGGAGTCTCGCAAGAATTTCCTTTGATTAGCCGCCTCACGTTATTGCGACATGGAGTCCTGGTCATTCGAGTCGCCACAACACTCTCGAAATAATCATAGCCGACCGGGTGAAGTGGTGCGGCAAATCATATGGGATCATACGTATATACTTTTTCCGTCGTCCTGGATGTTCATAGGTTTCCCTTGTCGTGAGTTTCCCTCATTGAATCTCATCCCGGACTATACTTGGAGCAGCTCTCTTTCTATTGCGAATTGTTGCGGCTCGAAGTAGGTCCACACGGCGTGAGAAACGAATGTCGGAAACACGCAGACGGAGAAATACAAAGGAGAAGAGCGCTCGTGTGGGCCAATTAAAAGGAATTTAATTTGAGAGAGTAGAAAGATATCAATATAAAATATCTTGATATGTATCGAGATGCTCGCAGAGAAATTCGTATTCTATTGTGTTCCACATATTTCTGCTTCTTTTTTTTTTTTTTTTAATTTCTATCTTTCTCGCTCCTGTTCTTCATATCTCAGTGGGTTTTTACTTTGCCGAAATAAAGCCGGTTAATGAGAGGGAGACCCGATGAAGGGAGAAAAGTCAAGGAAGAGCGTGGGGAGATCCTTGCGGCACCCGACACACTCGATGGAGCAAGAGAGAGAAAGGGGTGGGGGGGTAACGAGAAAGGAGCAGCGAAAGGAGGGAGACGAGAGAGCGTACGACGCGAATGCGAATCCCCGGTGGCCTGCGAACCTACGAAGGCTCCCCTCGTGTGCGATACTTCGGTATAAAAGCAAAGCAACCTCTTTTAGATGTAACACACGAGGCAAGCATCGGTACATCCTGGCGTGCCTGACTACGTTCGAACACCAGCACGTTGGGCCACGAGGAGCACGCGGCTTTGAGGATATACACTTCGTTCACTACGAGAACGCGTTGCGGAGTTGCGCACTCTCGGTGAATCATGGCTAAGCATTTCGTTACGTTGTTGTGGTTGTCGGCGTTGACCGCGACCCTGGCCTTGCCGACCAGTGAGAAGACCGGCGGAAGTGAGAACGACCTGATGACGAACATATACACCGACTGTCTGAAAAAGGAATCAATCAGCTGCATCAAATACAAAGTATTCACGTTCGTCGATAAGATGTTGTCCGACAAGGAGGACATCACGCTGTCCGAGGGCATCACGGTCGTGAAGACAACGAATACCGAGGGCGAGGGTGCACCAAGGTTGGTTGTTTTGTGAAAACTCTCGAGGACTACGAGAAATAACGTAAACATTGAATTTCACTCGATTAAAAAGAGTTAATATCTATGTTTACATTGTTTGACAGATCTATCGAATCTAGCGATTTCGAAACGCTTCTATTCGATCGTCTCGGAAGGTTCCTCAGAACGCACTCGGTTAAGGTTGATTTGAAGGGCAGCGACATTTTGGGAGCGCTCGAGTCCGTCGGCCGCAGTTTCGACGATTTCAGCGACAATGCTGTCGAGAGTCGAGGAAAGAAGAGTAAGTATACGAAATGAAATTTATATATTCTCTGTAAATGATGATGTAAGAGAAGATCGCAGCTTCTTCGGATGCGCTTATAATGCAAAACCGGTTGCGGTAGCACCGTCGATATCTAATTATGTTTTATTAAGTTTGTTATTCACGGAACGGCGCATTTAACAAATAGAGGATCGTTTTGAAAGCGAAACTGGCACAATAATCGATTTATTCTTAATCAAGTCGTGTGCATCAGCTGAAGCGTTTTATTCAATTAAACTCTCTCTTAATATTACATTCCCTTAATATCACATTCTATAATCTATAATATCACATCGTATAATATAGGATTTCTATTTATATCACTACTTAAAATACTTTTAAAAAGTTGTTCGTTTTACTATATATCTTGCATAACTTATACAATTATATTTATTAACATATATATTTTACTAAATTAATGTATAAAAAACATTTGCATATATTAAAAATATATGTGCTAAATCACGTTTTCTACTTGTATTCGACGAACAACTTTCAAAATCATATAGAAGTACAATAGAAAAGAAGGAGCTAGAAGCATACCAAAGAGGTAATCAAGGTTCATCAGGCCAACGTCAGCTGCGGTACGAGAACTCTTCGTCGTTCTTCGTCGCTGTGCGAAACAGTGACGATGACGACGAGGAAGCCGATACCGGTCGCAGACGTTGACCCACTGAGGAACTGGTTCCGCTTCCCCTCGGCGATTCTCGATGGAGGATCGAGAAAAGAGCGAGATACCAAAAGCTTAGGAGAGAGATAGAGATCGAGAGAGATCCCGCCGCGCAAGATTTTTGACATACTTTCCTTGCTGATACTTCGCCTTGACCTTCGACTATTCCACTTAAAAAAAAAATGCTTGACATCTCCGTAGTTGGCGTGAGGGCAGTAATTTACAGGGCCATTATTATCGAAACTGCGTAATAATGCACGAACAATTACCTGCGTATCGCGTCGCATCTCAGCACAACCGATTATCTCTTTATAAGAAAAAAAATTTTATTGCCGCCCGACGAACAAAACGTGAGATTAGATTTTTTAAATATAAATTATATAGAATTATCACTTTCTTTACATAAACACAAAATAATATATAATTGTGACAAATTGAAGTAATCTGATGTTAAAAACAATTTTTTATATTGCTAACAATTTTTTACATCGCGCAGTTTGATAACTTTTTGTATAGAGAAAAATTATATATTGTATTGAAAAAATTATTATAGATATTGAACAATAAGTATCGTTCAGTTTAAGGTGATCTAGGTTTTCGTAATTCATCTTAATGTCTCTTTTTCAAGAAATATAAAACTGTCGTAAATAAACGTGCACACGCAAGATAGATACAGTTCTTGCTTAAACAACGTCGTTATACACCGATTATTATTTTTTATTTGCCCCGTGAAAACAGGTATACTCTGATAGCATATCTCGTAATAGGATAATTGGCAATGCGAAGCACAACCGTACATTGAAACGTGTCTATTACGCTACATCATCGTAGAGGATTCCCGTTCTTTTATAGAAGTGTGAAAAGAATGTAATGACAGCAGCAACCTTTCCTACGGTCCGTACTCAAATCCTACATTTAGTAGTAACAAATCACGCGTTTATTAACTATAACATTATTATTAATAAAAAATTTCACCAACATGTGTCAAATTGTTTTGCGTCATAAAAACACATGTTTCAATTATATATATTTAAGTAAAGAGTATTGTAGGCAAAAACAAAATGAAAAGAGGCTAAAGAGAATTCAATTTCAAGCCGTACTTACGTACAAAACAAAAAGACGTAGAATAATAATAATAACAAACTAAAATGCGAATGTTCGAAACATTGCAGAGAAGGCGCAGAAAATTCTTGGACCTCTGATGATGGCAATGGCCTTGAAAGCGGCCGCTTTGCTGCCGCTGGCACTCGGCGCGATCGCGCTGATCGCCGGCAAGGCTTTGCTCATAGGCAAGATCGCCCTCGTGATCTCCGCCATCATCGGACTGAAGAAACTTCTCTCCCATCAGAAGCACGTGACTTACGAGGTAGTTCAGCATCCGCATCACAGCAGCAGTCACGTCGTCACCCATGACGAAGGTCACGGTGGCGGCGGTTACGGCGGCGGCGGCGGCGACTTCGGCGGCGGTTACGGCAGCAGCGGACACGGATGGGCGAGGAGTTTACCGCAGGACGCCCACGAAATCGCGTATCGCGCCCATCAGCCCCAAGCACAGGCTTAATCGTAGAAAGTTTTCGCACCTCTCGTCTCTTTTCGTTTCCCTCGAACGATCATTCTCTTCCCTTTCGTTGCACTCGCGTCTGCGCTTACTTAATGCGTTCTTTAATTGTCTCTTTCGTTTTTCCCTTCCTTATCTAATTTTCTGCTGTGTACGTAATTCATTCTATCCAAAAACAAAAACTCTTTATAGCTCCTACTGATTCCTATTCCATGTGATTTTATATCCTTAAAAATCTACGTTCTAAGTTTTTCCTTTTTTTTTATTATCTTTCTTCCCTCTTTGTTTTTTAGTTAACTCTACACGAAGGTCGATTTATTTCACGGCCAGTCACCAGTACCTCTGGGAGATGCTCATTGTTTTATACATGTAGATGTATGCGAGTTACGTTATTTATTCGTTGTATCTTTATATTATTAATATTTATTTAATGTTTGACTGTGTGCTTCCATTATGACACCTCCTGTTTTTTTTTTGTAATAAAAAGATGAAAAATTTGAGAGACACGCTTCCATCTTGTCCCAAAGAGAGATAAGCCTCAACCGCGAAAGACTGTTCGGCGATTCTCGTAAGAGTGATCGCGGTCCGTGACCAAGTCTTCTATTTATACACGACACTGCACTTGCACTCGTAGCCGTAATGCGTAACGTAAGATCGTGAAGTACGCGGTCTATCGAGCGCGAAGTAGCGATCGGCGCACCGGATGCGCGGATGTGTACCACATTTTCTCTACGAGCAAATAGATTCATAATAAAATAGGGTAAAGTTCAGGAGCACGGGCGAAAGTAAGTCGAAGAATGTGCAGTACGATCGTTTTACCGCTTGGAAGCGCTTGATATATACGAGATTACGAGCAGCGCGCGGATCTTTACGATATATATGCAGAAGTATTTTATACCGTTCTCTTTTATACGTTTTACTCTTTTTTTTACCGTACACTTGTCGGAAATGTTCTAAGAATCAAAAATAAAAAAATAATTAATACAAGTAGAATGCGTCTATTGGTTCAAAAGGAGATTAGGTAAGTACATATATATATATATATATATATATATATATATATTATATGTAACATTTAAATATTAAAAGAAAGTCGCTTCTTTTTACGATATCCGAGTTTTTGGAGCAACAGAAATATCACCAGACTCTACTAATCAGACTACAATGTTAAAAGTTAATTAACTTTGTAAAAATAATAATTAAATTTGTAAAAACGAGCGCAGATTTTCTTACATTTTTCACCGGTTCGTGGCTGGATGATAGGCATACAATAATCACGGTTAAACATTCACGATACTTATCTTAACTTAACCCAGTGATTGGCCTTCAAAACCGGGCGCAGCCAGGTACAACCTGTAACCTGCATACCGCGGTAACGTTGCTCCTTCCGCTCTTACCCACATGAAGCCGGCCTTAGGGGAAAAAAAAGAGGTACAATAATAACGACAGTTTCATTGGCCGCGAAGCCACGCGTATCGAGTCTCCGCGGAAAATCACCGTACGACAAAACGGTCGTGCAAAATGGAATTCAGGACCGCGCGGCTTCGCGAACCGGAAACGAAAAAGTCACGAGGCGCGCGCGTAATTATTATATTAACTTTGCGCTTACCTGACAAACTAAACACCGGCGAGATCTGCGTCCGTCGCTTTCGCCACGAGAGGATCATTTTCACGATGCCGCGAGAAATCGGTAACGTGCGACGTTATGCAGGCAAGTTCCGGTTGTGTCCGCGGCACATCGCGTGGTTGATCTCGCGACCACGCGCGAGAGCAATCGAAAAGAAGAAGACGAAGAAGAAGAAGAAGAAGAAGTCACCTTCTTCTGCATCCGGTGATATGCTTTCTTGCACAGAACGCGGCTCGCGTGCGGCTCAATGAAAACGTCATGCATCAGCAATTTCGACGCGGTGTTAACGAAGGTGAAGGGGCTGACGCGATGCGATAAAGCGAACACGTTGTTTTAATGACAACCCTGCGATCGATACTTCGGCGATTTCTTTCTTCGCGTGATGATCTCCGTTTCGTTTCTTTCGTCCCGGTAACGCGGATGGTCTAAGTGCATCTGCATGCAACTGCGTTTTCACTTGGCGCGACCCAGTTTAAAGCCGCTGACATACGTCGAATCGGACGAAAGAGTTATTTCGAGGATGTATACGAGGAACCGGGTGGTTTGATGAAGCATCATGCGAATTAGATGATTAATCGGATGAAGAAATTGCGCATAACGCGTGTAACGGTATATACATGCCGATAAACCTGCCGATTCATCGTTTCTCTTTTTCAATGACATGATTACATTGGCGCGTAAAGGGAAACGTTTATGCGCGATCTTTGAGTGAAAAGTAGAACGTACATTGTCACATTGATTTAATAGTCACTGAGGCAAAACGTCGCGAGAATCGTCGGCAAGTTCAGTGTCAACGACGCGCCGGATGTCCGATTATTTGACGAATAATAACAAAATGAAATTATACACGTATTCGATTGTGCGCGACATGTTATCATAATTCTATATCGCTCCTTCAACAAACAATTATTTTGTATTTGCCACTTTTCTCGCGAAATCTTTTAAAGTCTTATTTTTGAAGAAATCGAGATTTTATCTTAAAATTCCACTTTTGATACAATCGCCGAGCGTGATATAAATAATTAAAACGGCTTATTGTGAGAAACGAGAACAACGGACTTCTGAAAATGATTTTTGCGATTAAATGAATGAAGAATCGGATTAATAGTTGCGTATCTATCTGAACATATGTATATGTAACCTTACTTCGTGCTAATAACACACTTTACGTTTTATTGCGCTTCCTGCGATCAAATATATCAATGGTTGGCACCAAAGGCGCTTTCTATAACCTAATGTTATCTCGTTCGGCTCGCATCGCCAGCTGGTGCGCGAGCGTATATCTCGCCGGCAAAAATTTATTCCGACGAGCCTTTCATTTTCAATTTTATTTGGAACGTCTTGCGTCGGCGAACCGAAACAAAAGATTAGAAAACCAAAAAAAAAAAAAAAAAAACAACGGAACAACGATATGCGGACGCAATGCGGTTAGACCGGTAGCAGTATGTCGAAAATTGACGCGGACAAAATCACAAAAGCGATGCTGACGAAAAAAAAACGGCGGAGTGTAGAACAGCATAAAATTCTGCTCTCGGTGCGCGTGGAATCGCACGTGGCGAGTTGGTGGGAGGCAGATCCGGGGAGATCATGAAGCCGTTCCGGAGGAATCCTGCTCTCTACTCTCGTCCTCTCCCGGGTGGTTGGTCGTTCTCGGCGCAAAGCGACCGTTCTCAAATCAATGCTCGAGTATGAAAATAGTCGCGCAATGGTAGCGTACACCGCTACCATACCGAGTGGGGGAAATATTGCACGGTACGGAGGTACACCAGAACCAGATATATAGAGCTTGGGCAGGGCTGCCGTTACGTACAGTCTACTTAGAGTGCTCTCTGGTATATACCACGCATCTCGCCGGTGGCACACGCAGCGTGTTAAAACTTGATCAGAAGTCGGTAGCCGTGCGGACAGACTCGAGGGAGAAGACGAGAGACGTTTGATTCGTAGCGCGGAAGGTACACACGAGTGTTTGATTGGGGCGCGACTCGACGAACGCGATAAAAGTGATGCATTCTCATAGATGTTCTGTGATACACGCGGGTTAACATATACAATAAAAATTTATTTAAGATTTTAATTAAGATTGTACTTTAATTAATTCTGAAAATGATAATGCACAAAAGTGTTTGAATTATTCGAAACAATGCTGTCAAAAAAAAAAAAAAAAAAAAAAAAAAAAAAAAAAAAAAAAAAAACAATTCTCGCAAGTTTGATAAATTTTAAGAATTTTAATTATTTAATTAGTGACGAAGCAAGAGATATAATAGAACGTTATTGAACAATAAAATTCTTAATTGTTTTATTTGTGTTTCTTAGAAAATACTAAAAACTATTTATTCGCTAAAATTTATTCACATAAAACTTCGCTCTTGTAATAAGCTGTTGCATTAATTTTTTTTCTGTAGATACAAAAATGGAACGGTTCGCACGCTATTGCGTATGTTTGGCTGTAGTACTGACGGTGGTCTCCGCGAGATCCGCCGATACTAATCCCACATCCAATTCCATCAACGAACAGCAAACTGCAAGGTCGAGTGGCACCGGTGTCTTCGGCGAGTTGCGTTACGTCTATCAGATATACAAGGAATGTTCCAATGCGGAATTGAGCCCTTGTCTGAAATTAAAACTCCTGTCGGCCATCGACAGGGTCTCTCGAAGTGCACAGGTGAATGTGGCCGAAGGAATCACTCTGATTCGCGACGAATCAGCCGCTAACGAATCCGAGCCGGAAAAATCGTTGCAAGAAATCGAAGCTAGTTTGCCGCGAGCGCTGGAGGATAAGGAAGACACTCTCAACGGCATGATCTTCGACAAGATCGTCAACTTCTTCCAGAGTCATACTCTGAAGCTGAAGTTATCAAATGTGGAAGAACTTCAGCGCAGTCTTACCGAAGAAGGTAAAAATCTAAAGTATCGCATTAACACAACGCTCACAATTTTTTAAAAACATAAATTAGAAAAATTAAATGCTTAATATTTATTTTATTTTATTATTCACTAGATAGTTTTTTTTTTATTGAACAAGTAATGAAATCTCTTTATTTCGCGTTATCTCTTCTAGGTCGTAAGAAGAAAAACAAAATGGGCGGTCTTCTCGCCATCCCTCTGTTAATTGGCGGTACATTAGTACCTCTGGCACTCGGTGCTCTTGCGCTACTGGCCGGCAAAGCGCTGATAGTGAGCAAACTCGCGCTGGTCCTCGCTTCCATCATCGGTTTGAAGAAACTCGTGTCCGGCGGTCACGATCACGGACACGAGGTAGTTCAAGTCGGGGGAGGACACGGATCGAGCGGATGGGCGAGGTCGGGGCACGAAATGGCCTACTCCGCGTACAAACCACCGTCAACTTAGGAAAATCATTTTTTGCCAACATCATTCCTTCTCATCGCTCTTATTCTTTTCGCATAAATTTTCTTTTCTCTTCTCACTTTTCGCGTAAAAAACTTTTATTTATTTTCATCTTGTGAATAATCTTCTCCGGATTTCTCTTCGCCGATTCTTTCATATCTATATACACACCTTCTCATTCTTCTCCCAGCTGTGTTCACCTTAGATCAACGCACGTACGAGATCGGTCGTGCACGGATCATCTTCTTTAGTATTTATTATTCCACATATAGACTGCTGCGACACGCTCGTCGCCGCGTAAACACCATATGTAACTGTATATTTATATAAATACGCAAATAAATTAAGATTATTATTATCAAATACGTGTGTGTGTGTGTCTATATTATTTCGCCTTCGAGTTTCCATTAATAAATCCATGAATGAAATTTGCGTGGCGCGTGTGATTATACGCGCGTGGCTAATTATTCTGAAATCTCGATTTGTATTAGTCAAAGTTATAATCTTATATTCGGCACTCGCGCGTGCTGAAATGCCAGCGTCGTGTCTTCTTCGCCGATTGTGAGATGCTTAAAATTCGGGTGAAACTAACGGAAGTCGCCGCTATAATCGTAGTGCGAGAAGGAGAAGGCAACAAGATAAAGAGAGAGAGAGAAAGAGAGAGAGCGAAACACATGGAAGGATCGGGAGTGAGAAAGAGACGAGAGAACAGCGAGGCATGCAAAGGAACTGGAGCCTGACCGACTGATGGCCCGTCGATTCGGGACTCGATCGAAAGTAAGGCTCAACGAGATGTGACGAAAGATGAGAGAGGAGAGATGCGAGAGGCAGAGATACAAGACAGAGAAAGGCTTTTATAGCCACACGAATTGAGTATATAGGATCGCTCGCGATTACTCGGCATCTCTCTCGATGCTAGACAATCGAAGACATACACGTCTTCGAGCTTCCGCTTGTCTCTCTCTGAGAAAAACGGAGAGAAAGAGAGAGACAGAGAGAGAGACATGTCACGAGCAATAGCGAACAGAACAAGACGATGGTATACACAGAGAAAGAGCAGCATCACCTACATACGAGAAACGCACGAATGAAACCTGACGTGTCCGCGCGCACCTTACGCACTTGTTCGACTCTCAATCCGTCCGCGTATTCGGCGGTGTGCGTATTCAAGCGTGTAAACGCGCCGCGCGGCGTGTCTGCGTGTACGTAGGACATGCGGACCAGTCCGAAGTGGACACACACTCCAAGGGGAAGTAAACCAGGCCGAGCAGACCGATCAGGCCAGTCAGCATCCGCGCGCGATCTTTTGAAGGTGCGTCTAACACTCTCTACCGTATCGGAGAAAAAGTCGATGTCTCCTGGTCCCTTCTCTCCCCCGGTGTCTCACGAAGTCCATGTTCCTTTTTTCGTCTCTCTTCTTTCTGACCGATCGTTCTCTCTGTCTCTCACGCCCGAAGATTGACGTCCGATCTTCGAGAATTTTGCGATCAGGTGATCCGGCGTGTTCCTGATATGCGCCCTTCCATGTTCAAGTTACGAAAGTTACCTCAATGGGCCGAGATCCTCGCATTCTTTCCTTCATCATCGTTGCTAGAGCGTTAATATTGTTGTTTGCGCATTATCGCATCGAGAATATCGTTCTTTTATTTTTTGATCGCGTGTCCATACTCGAGTTTATTTCTAGAATTTGCTGCTGTGTACAACAACAAATATAGATGTTGAGAACCGGACAAAGAAAATGTTATGTAGGTCGGTGCGCGAGAATTAGCACCGAGTTTACGTTAAGCACAAATTTATTCACGTGAAAGTACTAATATCGCTACTTTCTTTGGTGCGGAGTAAACAATTTAGAACGAAGAATACCCGTATATTTGCGGTATATCGCGCACGCGCACGCGCGGACTGTCATTATGAAGTAGTTATTAACTATTCTGTTAATGAGTTGTTTGTGCTACCTGCGCTTCTCGTCGTTCACGTGTTTCGAGGAGTGTATCATTTCGACGCGGTTGCCTCTCGTTCATTCATCCGTGCAGCTTCATTCCTTTTTTAATGGCTCGCCTCGCCTTTCTTAATGAACCGTAAGCAGGGAGGAGCTGATTGCTAGGCGAGATCCTGCGAAATCGCGCGTATGAGTACGATCAAAAAAAAAAAAAAAAGAAGAGGCGAGGAAGAAAGATGAGAACTTTCGTTTCGTTCATTCACGCCGGCGAAATTTTTTTCTTTTTCTCTCTCTTTTCCCTTACTTTATTTCTTGTATTTCACAACTTGAGGAAAAGCAAGAGGACTAGATCAATAGGACTCGCATAAGGACATGTATAAAGCAAATAACAGTTGCACAAATCACACGTTTACGAGTATATTTTTCTTACCTTTTGCATACCCCATATTATAACCCGAAAGAAAAAAAGAACGCTCTAATAATCCGCGTAATGGATGAATTATAAACGAAGAAACGAGTTTTCGTTCTGTGTAAGCGGAGACCTTATCTTTCGCTTTTGTCGCACTTTGTCTCGTTTACCGCTTCCTGTTTCGTAAGCGCGACTACGAAGAAGAATTGTTCGCGGAACGAACGGAACGAGAAGAGACAGTGAGACGAAGCGAGAAACGGAGACACAAGGGAGAAGCAGAACAGGCAGCAGAGCGAGAACTCAGGTACGAAGGCTTCACTTCGTGGGGGCCTTGACCTGACCTCGATCCTCGGACGAGTTCACTCTCGCCGGCGTCAACGAGAGGAAAGTGTTCCATCACCAGGAACGCGCATGGCTGCCACCCGACTTGATGTACCATCCGGATTTAGCGTCTTAGTTTTGCGATATTATGTATCCGCTATATATAATATACAATTTATAAGAGGACGGTAAAACTTTCGCAGTTTATCCCGAAAGAAGATACGTTGATGCGTCTGCATATCAACGGAATCCGATTCGCGGAGAGAATAAAAATGTTTCTTGTACGATAAGCTGAGAAAAAAATTGTGGAAACAAAGTGAAAGTTTCATGAGATACATGTTACGTGTTTCATTGTGAGATCGCTAACAATACTATACTATATTAAGATAATGAAGAGAAAATTAATAATTTAGAAAAATATATACGATATTTATACGAAGAAAATTTATATTTTGTAAATCAAAAATCAAAATCGATTTTGATGTCAGTTATTGATAATATAGTTAGTCGCGGTAAATCAAACTCGTAATCAAGAAAAACAACTCATTTGATGCTAGAGACGTTTGACATCGAAGTCGATTTTGATTTGTGAGTTTTATATTTGAAAGATTTGTTTTTTTTAAATCTTTTTTATAGACCTATTGTATTTATATTTTGTTATAACCACGTATTGTTTTTAAAAATAAATATAAAAATTAAAACTCTTGTTATTGTGTATATTAAAATATGAATACTAATATATCGAAGAAGTCTCCTAGTAGAATATATTTCAAACAAAAATGTTGTTCTATTATTTAGCAAATACCATTTTAATATTCTTCTCACCGACTCGCTCTTTTATCTTCTTTAAGAGAGAAAGCTTAAGTGCTAGCGTTTAGATAACTCGCGTGCTAAAATTAAATTCGAAAAGTCACGTGTTCAGTCGATGCAGAGATTTTCGTTCGACTCATCATCTTCTCGAGCTTGAACCGCGGAGAAAGTCAGTTTGGCATCCTGAGTTCTGTGCTTTTGCTATGCCGGCAGTATAATGAAACACTTTTGAGTATACGTCTTCTCCCTTTTGCCATCTTTTTTTTTCTAACTAAGAAGCCCGCGGGTCACAGCGACGTGACGCGCGATATGCCATGTGAGGCGAGGCACGGCCTGTCCTCCTGAACGACGAAGCCTGGCTTAGGCCCAACTCGCACACATGATCGAAACCGTGCGACGTGTGCACACACATTCCATGTGAAAACACCGTTAAACGTTCCGCGCGACAGCCACCGGAATACATTAATTTCAAAGCCTATTGACTATAGTCGTATAGTATCGATCGTTGATGTCGAAAAGAAGACGATCTTAATGAACACCTTTTGATTAGGATTCAATACGATGAATGGGTCAGAACGTGAAAAGAGAAAAAGAAAAATGACGAGGAGTAAAACGAGGCGAGAGCGGAATGGAGTATCGAATACGGGAATACAGTGCCACGCGATGTTTAATCCGAGAATAACTGTTAGTAGCTAAATTTGGGACACCTTATTAGAAGATGTACGTCGGATTTAAAATTATGCTAAAAAATGCCGAAACCCAGATTACCGATGAGGTTTTTCGGCGGTGTCGCGGGAAAAGGAACGTCGGGAATGTCGCAATCTTGGGAGGATAACGAATCGCGTCGTAGCGTAAATCGCAAGACGTTTTATATACATCGTCGGATTACGTTTATAGGCACGTTGGAAAGTTATATGGAGGCGTACGAAGCATCATTTATGCGCTGATATATAGTGAGCACCCGGTGTAATATACCTTGTCGAAAGCGAAATCATAAGACAACTCTTATATATCCTGAGTACCTGGCCAAGTATTATACCACTTCATTCTGCGACACGAGATCTTTTGTAAATGGCGTCACGATATTTTTCGAACAATTGTCACGGATCGCTTGCGAGACTTAAATCTCGAAACGCATTATTTATCAGATATATGTAATTTCTGCTCGAAAGAGAAGAAATTCAATTTAATAATAAAATAAACACAGACGCTTCCCTAAATCCTGTCTGTAGAAACTAATTATGACAAAAGAGCTATTCAACAAGTCATTTCAAGAGCCATTCAGAGAGAGTAGACTATGTCAAATAAATTCGCATGCTACCGCAGATTATTCATCTTCAATGCATAACGTCGCACATGTGTCTCTCTTTGAAAGTTCTTGACAAGTAGGCAATTCCTGTCGCAGCTGCTATACCCTCACCAGAATAATATTTAGCATGCAAACGATAGACGTAACACCTAAATCTTTAAGGAAAATAGTTTCGCGACAAATCTCCGGTGATTATTTGCACAGTGGCTGGGTGCGAAATGATAGAAATTACACTCGAAAAACAGATAAACAAATGTTTGATACAACGACAATCGGACAAATACGTTTTCCTTCGGATATTACCGAAGAAACATTCATGTTTCACCTTCTTACCGTTTGGTATCGGTACTTCTCGGTGCCTTTGACCCGCGCCGAAACGTCTCTTTGGTTTCAATCACGGTCCGATCTTGTCCAGAGGAAGAGAGGCCAGTTGTGCGTAGGCACACATCATCTTTCTCTCGTTTTTTCTCTCTTCTTTCCTTCTCCTCTCCGTCTCCGCGTTCTCTCTTTCTCTCTTTCTTTTTCTCTCTCTTTCTCTCTCTCTCTCTCTCTCTCGAGCATGAGCGTGTGTGCGTGTGCGCGCGCTCGCTCGCACTTACGCACACGCACGGGGCGGGTTCGTCGGGTGGCCAACACACCCGTTGTGTACACAAATGACCTAAGTAAGTAGGCACACACGGGCACACACACGAAAGAGAGAAGAGACCGATGGAGAAGGACCAGGCCGGTGTGTGTAGAAGCGCGTCAACGAGATACGCACACGACTCGAACGGAACACGACCGCCTGGAGGAGAACCAATAGCTCGTACGGATTGTAACCCCGGCGGGGACCAATTCTCGGTGGGGGCCATCAAAATTTCAAAAACGTACGCGGGCCCCTTTCGTGCTTTCGCGATGAGGATAAAAGGCAGCAATCGCGATTCTTTCGGACAGTATAGATACGATCGCCGTACTCGTTCAAGCGTTCGACGTGCGAGAGACGGAATAAGAGAGCAAGAAGAGGAATTCGCGAGGAAGCGCGAGAAGTGAAGATCGGTCCCAAGTGTACTCGTCTTGTCCGGAAGATCCGCAAGAATTATTAACGTCAACCATGTTCAAACTCGCGATAGTCAGCGCTCTCTTCGTGGTGTCAACCCTCGCTGCACCGATGTCGGACGACGCGCCGTCACCCTCGATCTTTGAGGAAGCCTACAACTTATACGCTTCCTGTTCCGGAGAATCGAGCATGGCGGTGTGTCTCAAACTTAAGGCTCTGAGCTACGTCGACCGAGTCGCCCGCTCGGCCGACATCGAAGTCATTGACGGATTCAAGATTGTGCAGACCGAAGAGGCCAAGAACAGGTAAGGAACACAGCGAGGATTTATTCGGGATAGTGATCGGTATAATTCGCGATGACTGAGTATCGGAAAGATACAACGGTAGTCGCGACAAATCGAGTGAAAACGTGAGACACGCGGCAGATGATTCATGTGGTGAATGACAATCGCATACGAAATATTTCTGCACTTATTGTTACGTTCATGTGCGCAAGATAATTTTATATAGTACGTAAAAAGCTGTCATTGTTCCATAAACAGTGAAATTCAGTCCACTGATTGGAGAAAATTATTAGACTCTTTACTCTCACTTCATTACTTCTCTAACGAGCAAAAGATGTAACGAGAACGCTACTTTACTCTGTTGAAAAACTTGATCATCTGGTCGTAAAATTAGCATAGAAAGTTGCTAATGTACTGTAGAATATACGCCCATGCAAATGAATTAACGAATTAGTGATAAGCGGACGGTTTTCTTATAGCCAAGCTGATGCAAGGTCTCTCAATGATATTGAAAGTACCTTACCTGCTGAGGCCGACGCCAAAGAAACAGCAATCGACCAGGCTCTTGTCGATAGAGCTGCCAAGTTCTTGTCCACGCACACCGTTGAGTTGAGTCTTCCCGAAGACGTCTCTCGCTCCTTCGATGAAGGTAAAGTGACTTGAAAACGAGAGTTCTCTCAAATTATGATTTTATGAATTTTTCAAGTTTTTGCAGAAAAAATCAAAACGTTTATAATTCGGGATTATGTTTCAGCTCGCGGCAAAAAGAAGAAAATCGTCAAATCCCTGATACCTATCCTTCTGCTTCTAAAACTGAAGGCCGCCGCCCTTATCCCGATCGCTCTTGGTGCTTTGGCTCTGATCGCGTTCAAGGCCCTCATCATCGGCAAAATCGCTCTCATCATCAGCTTGATCATCGGTTTGCAGAAACTCCTCGCTAACAAACACACGAGCTATGACGTCGTCGCTCACCCCGTTCACGACTACGGACACGACGTTCACCATGACCACCACGGCTGGGCGAGATCGGCGGAAGCTTCCGATCTGGCGTATAAAGCATACAAACCCTCTCAATAGCTCAATGTCGCGTACAATTTCTCTTTCTTCTAACTTTCTACCTTTATTCGCCAAAGTGATTGTCCTTAATCCGGCGATCACCTGAGGGCGGCGTGGCTCAGCTTCTCAGGGATCCAACCAAGTTCAGCTCAACAACAAAGACGCCGACGCAAACGATCGGATTGATCGAATTCTACGCGGACAAATGACTGTTGGACGTAGACGACGAGCTCTGGATTTTCGTAAAAAATAATGGATTTATCGACAGTGACTTAATGACTCGACGAAGCTGACAAAATCGACGGAAATGTCACATCGACGTGAAACGAAAAGTTCGATGTACATTCCAACGATTCCTCACTCGACACTGACATGGACTGTGTGTACGCAGAGATTATGAGAATCTCAAACTTTCAGTATAATGGAACCTGTCAGAACGAAGACAAAAGTCGCGCCTCCTCGTTCATACTCGTGTGGTATCCTTTCAGAGTCTTTCGTGTCGCGCGCGGAACGGCTCGTAGTCAGTACTCGCACGGGGCCGCCAGATTTAATCCAATGATTATTTATATATCACCCCGTATTGGGATCATCATGTAACTTATCATGTTATTTATAAATAAATTGTAATTTTTACTATTATAACTTTTTTTTATAATATTTTAAAACCCAATTGTGATTTTCTTCATGTCCAAGTGTTTCCTTAAATATCTTTTCTTCGAAATATCCTTCATTACAAAAAGTACAAATTCTGTTCAACGTAAGACCGCGTATTAACGTGAGACTTTGCCGAAAATAAAATAATTATTAAAATTAGCAATTTGGAAATACAACATCTTGTAAAATTAAAAAAAATGGTTTTTAAATTCTAAAATTAATGTCAATTGATATAATTTGCGTCTGTAAAAATAAAAAAGTCAAAATGTGCTGAACTCTAGAAATAATTAATATAATTCAATACACGTTTTGTTCAAACGTTTGATCGAACGATGCGAATTAAATTCGTTCCACATTCGTTGCCACACAAATTTGACAATTATATCTGTACTACTTGCGTTCCCAATTTTTCTTGTCTAAACCATCAACCCTGTTGTCTCTCTCATCAATCCGACGATATAACGATCTTCCCGGCGCTCCATTCTTCGACCGACGGAAATTACTCTTCCTCGGGTGCATCCGGTGTATCGACCAAGCGTCAGTATACGCACGAAATACAAAGTAAACTTTCGCTGCTTGTAAAATCTACCGAGTGAAACCAATTGTTCTGTCGTGTGTGAACCACCTTGACGCCTATATAGGTGAGCGTTCGCGGGTGCAGGATGATCAGTATTTTACGGGAACTTCGTCGCTCTCTGTGTTCTCTGGCGTGCGATATAAATTCAAACTCTACCATTGATCGAAAAATTAATTTCAGTTAAAAAGAGAACAAAGTTACAATAAAAGTTTAAAAATGTGAAAAGTATTTCAGATAGACCAATGTTTTTTTTTCAGTGTAAATAATTGTGCCTGTCATCTTGAAACGAGGGAAGCTTAGTGTGCCGTCTACATAGAAGTTTCTTCAATTCAAATCTTATCAACTTTCTTTCTCACACACATTCATGTCCAGTTTTGCTTGGATAAAATTCTATTCGAGACGTGAGAGTAGTTAATTATAACTCCAGGATGAAAAGCGAACTTCGTTATCTGTGTCTGCTGGTTCTCGTGTCCACGAGCATCACCGTGATCATGGGGCCGAAGAATGACGATGACACTCTGGATAACGGACAGTCCTACAGTTTCGGCGAAACTTTCGGCATATGTATGTCGAAGAAACAACACAGCACATTCGAATGCGCGAATCGTGGTATTTTAAGCACTTTACAGTCGTTGAATGACAAAGATAGCTTGGAGGTCGGAAAGATACGGCTAGACAGAGCGGAGGGGTACGGCAGGGACCTGATGGATTTGGACTACGATCCTAAGGATTTCACGAATATCGTGAAGGCGGCTACCAGGTTGATGGAGCGTCGTAATATCAAGTGGAATCTGGATAATCTGTATCCCGGATTGCAAATGCGCGTAGGACCGATGTTGAACGGAGACGGAATGCTAGAATTTGTTCTTAACGAAAGAGTCGCCTCGTACGGCGATAGACAGTCTGGTCCTGGTAAGCTAGAGTTATTTTAACGCTCGAAAACGTCTCAACTTCTTGTTACTGTATCCATAAAATCGTCGAAATTTCAAATCGTCTTTTGAAGTAAAATTGAAAATACAAAGCTCGTTCTAATAATATTCTCTCTCTTTTTTTTTCTTTGTTATTATTATTTATTTAAAATACTTTTGCGTAACTGTAAATGACATAACGTAAAAGTTACGTGACAATATTATAAATTCATTTCTAAAAAAAAATTAACGTAAAATCGTACAAAATAGTTGCTTAAAAAAATTGTTGTTTATTAATCGCTAAATTACTTTAGTTGCTCAGCACGGAACTGAACCGTTCTCTCGGGCTTCTTATCTCGGTTAGAAACGTTGCGCCAACTGTTTCCAGGAAGGTTCTCCAGTAGGCAGCACGATCAAGGCTATACATACTTCATTGTTAAAATTCAAGGTCAAATTCTGTCATTTCAGGAAGACAGCTGACCAAACACGTGTTATTGCCATTTCTCTTGGGTTTTAAATTCAACTTGGCATCGCTGATTCCACTCATGTTCGGTCTTCTGCTGATTGTGACCAAAAAGGCCTTATTGCTCACAAAAGTGGCGCTATTTCTCAGCGGTCTCCTGGGATGGAATTCGATCTTTTCCGGTGCCGCAGCGCCTTACGCGCCGAACGGGTTCAATGGCTTTCCCGCATACGGACAAGAAATGCCGCCGGGTATATACTCCCATTACGATCATCACTTCCCGCAACGGCCTTACAGAACGTTGCAGGATTTTGTTCCTTACGATCAACATGTTATACGAGAAGTTGTCAACGTTTATGAAGGAAACAATGATTCGGGGCAAGACAGACAAAATACAAAAAAATTTGTTTGGACCAAAGAGTAACTGAGTGTACGACGCTTTAAAATAATTAATATGTTGACAGAGGAACATAGTAATTAAACTAAACGTTTGTCCTCTGTGTCTAGATCTCGTGTATTGTTCCTTGGATTTTAAGTTGTAATTATTTTGTATTAAATTTTTATTAAAACTTGTTATATTAGTATAACATAGAAACATTTAAGAATAAAAACTGTTTTAGTAAAATTTTACGATGATTAATTTTATGATACGTAGAATTTAATACAATTAATTATATATTTTGCTAGACATTATTACGTAACTTTGCCACAAAAATATTTTCACACAAAAAAATACTTTACACAGGAGTTCCGTTTTATTATAGTGAGTTAAACAGGTTTTGCAACGTAATTCACGGTAACGGAGCGAATCGAATCAATAGAGAAAGAGGACGTGCGGTATATCGTTCCAGCAGGATGATTACGATCATTTCTTCGTCTGCATTGTGCAATAATATTCTTCATTATGAATTTACTGTCGATTTCAAATACCTAACCGCAAGTATAAGAATCGTCACCGTGATCCTGAAATTTTCACTCCGCGATACGTTCATTGTTCTCAGGTCCATTTACACCGTCCTTTCGGTCGTCTAACTGTACCGCTTCTCTTTCTCTCTTTTTTTCCCTTTCCCCTTTCCGTCGCTCTTGTCTTACACCATCCGCAGGAACGGTGATTGTTACATCCGGGAAACACATTTGCTCGTAAAGGGAAATATACTACCGTGTCTTTACGGTCATGCGAATACACGTACGACGCGTAACATCCTCTGTCATGTGTAACATCGAACGTGAGGATGCGTCATATGTATCAGTGCCGCTCGAGAAAGTTTTTTCTTTGTATTATTATGTTTCTCTTAAGATATGTGTATATAATTTTGCATTTTTTTAAATAGAGAGAGAGAAGAATTCAAAAAATTTTTAATATTACAGTTACTTTCGATTATAATATTGATTGAAAAAAATTTGTGTTTCTTAAATTCTGCACATTTGCAGACGCGATTTTTGATGACTGAAGAAAACGAGATTTCAAAGGAAAAAAAGAGATACTATTTTGCAAAGAAAAGTAATGTTTTTGTTGATAGTGATAATGAGTAATAAGACCGTGACAAAAGCTCGTATTCGCGCACGTACGCTTTCTTCTTGATAATTACTTTCAGTGTGTGTCATTAAAAGTAGGAAAGAGTAAAGTGGATAATAAACACTTGGCCTCGTATATAATAATCGATGTCGATGCAACTGGGATTCGCCGAGACGACGCACGCGAAATTACAAAAACACGGAACTCTCTCTGCGACTATTATGAAAAATAGCGCGCATTTCGAAAAAGTCCTCAGAAATTAAATACAGTGAACACACACAGTGGACAGCGTTAATCAAGTCCATTACCGTATAATTGCTCAAGTTGTTTACCGAATGTAGCTCGTCACGGAGCGTAATCTGTGTCAGATTAACAGTATCTCGGCTGCTGCGTTAATAAGTTCTTTGACCTTGATTAGAGTATTGTACTACACATGTAACAGTTAGTCTTTTTTTATATTTTATATAACAGTTATCATTTCATGATTTTAACATGCATATAATTATTTCATAATTGTTCTCGATGCAAATGAATGATGTTCGTTTTCTCTTTCCTTATTTGCCGCACATCAAAAGTATTTTTTAAACAAAACGCACATTTTCCATGCAGCGTAATGTTTTGTAATTTCTTTGATAGCCAATATCGTTATTCTTTCCCAATTTAAAGAGAATAAAATATTATTACAAACGTAACGTAGTGTGTAAAATATATGTAATTTAAATTGATCACTTGTTAAGATTCATATCTCACTTCGTTTAGAAATATTAAACTCTGGCCAAATTAATTAAAATACCAGCTTTTTATCAGTATAATGAAAACAAATAAAGCCGCATGTAATAACCGTTGTACTCAGACAGCACGCGAGGTTAGCCGTGCATGCAAATTGGCGGATAATTGTACTACGATTTCCATTGGTTTTGCGCTTGCAATCATGTCTGGTCCGAAGAATATCGTTTCGTTCTACCTGCATTCCGATGTGATCCTAATACATCGCTATTAACGATAGTTGGCGCGGCGAAGTTTTAAGGCTCGTTTGACAAACAGGTCAGAGCAATAGCTACGGGGCTGTACGACATTGTTTAGTTAAGAGGGTCTCTCCTCCCGTTGTTGTAGCGTTAAACAGCGCGTGGATCAGAGCGCGCGTATACGAAGAATTTTAAAAGGCGTTGGGAAGGAGAGACCACAAATTGGTGCACACTTATATAAGTCAGAATGCAATGGGATTTCTGCGAGTAGTAGTCGGTGAGATTTACTGAGCTGACCAGCTAACCAGAGGCGGAGAAGATACAATAAAACATTACGGACAGGAAGAAGAACGTTAAAAAGAAATAACTTGCGGAAACGGCTACAGAACACCTGAAAACGAAGACAATCGCGTGAATGTCACAGTAGATTACGATGGAAAAGCGGCGTTCAACAATCGGGATTTTATGTTTTCTTTGTCTCGCGATATTTTGCAATGTGGTGATCGCCAAAAGTGAATATGTCAAGTTGTTCGAACGATGCACGAACGAAAAGAACACTTTCGACTGCTTCAAGCGACGTGCCTTAGAAATACTCGACTCGGCGATCCAGGATGATTCCGTGTACAAAATTAACGATTACATTTCGATAACCAAAGATTCAGACGCGGTGAAGAAATACAGCACGATGATGTCGGAAAATAACACGGATCTGAGTCTCGATCAGAAATTGGACAACAAGTTTTACGAGTACTTGTCGTCGAGAAGTGTAAAATTAACTATACCAGGAAATGCCTTCGAAGAAAATGCTTTTGAAGGTAACGGCACTTCGGAGTTATTGTTAATAAATTATAGTATTAAAGATAAGCTTTGAAAATGTTTTAAATTACTATCAAGTTATAAAAATCATAATCTACAATAATTTATAATCAATATTTCTCTGTGTCAACAAAAAACATAAATTGCTGCGAAGTATACATAAAGTTTAGAAAGTATTTGTTTTTGAAAGAAAATAATTAAACAACTTATCATTAATCAAAAAATAAATATTTAAAATATTTGCAGGGAGGAAGAAAAAGAAAGGTTACGGATATCTAATAGTAGCGGGTGCTGTATTAGCAGGTGAGTTTTTTTACATATAAATAATAAAGGCGATTTTTTTCCAAAAATCGTTTTCATCATATCTGTTCCCTCACATTTTAATGCTTGAAGTTAAAAAAGTTCAAAAATTAAAAACAATTATTAAAATAATAAATTTGAACCTTCTAGATTTATTCACGAAATCATTAATTATTTGTTTAGGCATGATGGCTCAACTAGCTTACGGAAAAATAGCATTTCTCGCTGGTACGGCGTTACTGACAGCAAAAATGGCTTTAGTTTTAAGCGCGATAGTCGGTCTGAAAAAGCTTGTATCGAGCGGAGGTGGTGGACATGAAGTGATCTATGCAACAGCGTCGGAACACCATGGAGGTGGTGGCGGCAGCGGATATGGTGGTGGCGGATATGGCGGCTGGCAACGAGCAATGGAAGTCGTTCCGCCAACTTGAGTCATACTTAACACATAATGTAGAAAAACTTTATGAGATATATAATTTTATGATATATACATATGCTGTAGAGTTAAAGCAACTTTATGATAATATGTTCTTTGTTAATGTATCTGATAATGTCAAAAACTCCTAGAAACTCCTTCCTTCGTTTTATAGTGCGCATTATTTATTATTTATTTAGTTATGTAATAACATTAAATTCATGTACATTGTTCTCTCGTTTTTAACTCTCATAATGTGTATAATATATTGCATAAAAGAAACATATTACTGCATAATTTAAAAAAAACATAACATTTTATTTTTGCATAATAAAAAATATTTTTTTACACTGAAATATCAATATGTTTTAATAATTGTGTTTTAGTTCCATAGTAAAGTGTTGACATAAGAATTTGGCATTCTTATCAGTTAAACAATTTTACCTTCCGACACATGAATCAGCAGTAATTAAAGTGTAAATGTAAATTTAAAATATTGCAAGATACATATATACATAGATGCATAAAGATATTTGTAATTTATAATGTATTATAATGTATTCTTAATATATACATGTATACAATTTTGTAAAATAACAAAATATCCTATAATATATCTAAATGTTACCAGTTATAAAAATCTTCAAGATATATTTTGTACGAAGAGAAATAAAATTGTATCGTTATTAGGGAATGATTATGATTTATTGTACCCGTACTTGCAAGCTTACACGCTAATGATATTGCATAATTTTGAATGTATAAGCAGATCTTTTTACAATGCAAAATGCAGCTTGAAATTGAATCTATTTTTGTTCAACATATTTAATCTTAGAACATAATCATATTATGAATATATTACACTTTCAAATCTTTTATTTAACACGTTCACACCGGGGCCGATTTTCATGTTTTTCTCTGTGAGGCGGCGCTCGAATTCATGCCGCCCGATGCTCAGTATCGTGTGACCCACCGGTGATGCACGCTGGCGTGAACGTGTTAATATATAACATTTACTATTTATATGTTTTTGAAATAAATATTTTAATGCATGTAAATTGTAAGAGATTTGAAAATGTTTTCCACGCATAGTTATATAATGAAAAAGACTTATAAATAAATGCGCATCTGTGTAGGCGATGTTCTATAACAATTAAATACATTTACATTGGTAACTTTTTTCTAGCATCAAACTTTAGTAAAACACAATAAGCTTTATAAATAATTTTAAAAATAATTTATATATATATATATATATATATCTTATGTGTGTCGGTTATTAAGATATTTGAGATCTATCTTTGTCAAAGAAATGTCGTCGATTTCGATGATTATAATCCAGCTCTTCTCCGTAGTCATTACGATGATCATAATCGATACTTGAACTATGAGTTTGTATATAACTAGTATGTGGATGCTTTACTATTTCATAAGAAACACTATCGTGACCTGAAAAAAAGTTGAAATTAAATAAAGTATTTGATTTAAAGTTTTACGTACACGTCAATATTATTATATGATATTATATTATATAGTATTTTATAGTATAAAAATTGTATATATTATTTCTGAAGTTGATTTTAAAAAGATTTCTAAAAAAATACAGAAAAGAAAAACATTTTTTCATATACTGTGTATTAAATATGTTCGAAAGACACGTTTTTGTACACAGAAGTAAATTTTTTGTTAAATTTGTTATGAGCAAATTAAATTAGTATAAAATAAAATGTGAAAACAATGTTTAAGTTAATTTGTAAACGTCACATTTTAGATATTATATCATTTATAAATTTCGTATCTCAATATTTTACTTTATTTGATTTATAAAACTTAATCTACCTACCATATATTTACGTACCATTCTTTTTTATAATTGCAGCAATGGCAATTGCTAAAGCTATTTTGGCAACCAATATTGCCTTTCCTGCAAGAGCTGCAACTCCATGTAAAAGTCCATAAATTAATGCTCCCTTCATAGCCGCAATCATGAAGAATATCAGTCTGCCATAACCTTTTTTATTCTTTTTACCACGAGCAGAAACTAAAATGTAAAATACTTCTTAATAGAATAATTTGCTATTTACTCCAAAAATTTAACTTTAAAATAAACCTTAAAATTTATAATTCACAATTTTATAATGCGTGTTTAAACACAGTCAGTAAAATAACTTATATTTTTTATTTCTATAATTTCTTTTAGTTATTTAGTATTTTCTCTTTTTTTGTCTAAAATAATGTAAAAAATTGTTTATTTTATTCAGTTACTGTAACAACAATTTTTTGAACAATAAAACAATGTTTCTCTCACCTTCACTTATCTTTTCATTGTCAGCAAAAAGTTTTTTTCTATCGAACCGCGTTTGGTCTCTGCGATTAGACGAAGAAGCAATTGCTGTTTTGTTGATACTACACGTGGATATGTCACCCTCATTGCCGGCACACTCGATTGCGTCCGAAGTTCGCAGAAGTTTTCTGTTCACGGGCTCGCAAAAACAACTGGCGATGAAACCGCTCAATATCAGACACACGAAGAGTCGCCGAAGCATGTTCGACTAGAACTGGCGTTTTACCGAGATCGTCATATTTATAGATAGCTAGTAATTAGTAGCAATGGCGATGCAAAGTGATGACATACAGAGCGTGAATGCATCTATGGTAAGATGCATCATGCGCGTAAAATTATTCCTACCGGTGCTCTGTGAGGTTCCGTATGTTTCTGCACGCACGTGATAGGTACGTACGCGACTGACAGGGAGTATTATGCCGCCATTGCTACAATGTTAAATGGAGTGCGCTCATGTTAGAGAAATTAAATTTCAGCGATGCGCATCGTGTCGATGTGGATCTTATCCGTAGTAATGCGGATTATGTGTGTGCAGCAGTGTAAACTGGCTCACATAAAAATTCCGATCGTAACGTAGATACGAATAAAGAAGAAGCAGAGGAATCATAGTAAAAAAAATGAGGAAAAAATTACGCGAAATTGTGTGGAAAAAGAGTAATGTAAAAAAATTTTGAAAATGATCGAAATCGAATATCAGCATCGAAGAGTATGTTGGTCAGCGAAATCTATTTTTACAACATAATGTTATGTTTTGTAGCTTGTAAGAAATGTAAATTTATTATTATATCAGATAGGCCGACGATAGAAAACGTTGTTACAGAAAGTAGAAAGCAACGTGAAATACATAATTAATTTACATATTACAATATCACTTATAATTAGTACTTTATAGATTTGATATACATACGTTTCTCTTATTACAATAATTTTCTTTATTGCTTTCTAGTTTTATTTATCTGTTTTTTCTATCATACTTATGTTAACTTTTCATATTTAAAATGTTTTATTAAATGTTTTATAAAATATTTTATAAAATATTTTATTAAATGTTTATTAGTATGTTAATTTAAAATGAGAATTATCTTTCTTATTAGAAATGTTCCTGACAAAACATCATTGACTTTTATATCAGGATGGAAGAGAAACACCGCTCTGACTTTATTACTGCAATTGCATATTAAACGCAGGCGCGAGGTATGAATTAAAAAGGTAAGTAGATTGTCACCAAGTGAATGAGAAGAAGCTTGGCTTTTCACTTGTTCCCGCTCCCACGATTCTTCCGCATCAGAAAGTGGAGAATAAGGCCTAAAAAGCATGATCTTTTTCTTCGGCGAATGTTTTGTATGCCACTGGGCCAATCGAGCATCCTCGATTCACTACTCAAAGTATGCGAGCCCTCCGAAGGTTACCAACTACACGTAGAGTGTATTTTCGCATGGCATGGGAAGAATGCAGCTTCCGCGCACTTAAGTGCGACTATCACTTGAAATTTCCTACACCTCTTCATAAGACGAGACGTAACTCAAATAGTTTCCCAGAAAAAAATGTTTTAACATTTTAACGATATTGAAAATGTCAGAACATGACTGCACAGATTTTTTTTATGTCTGTTGAATAAATTAAATATAATAATAATAATTAAATATATATAATAATAATTAAATATATTCTTCTATTAAGTTTTTTTTTTATTAAATTATCATCTATTATCGTCTATTATTATAGAGTTTTATGCACGTAGTGATCACCAAGTGTCGCGCTCTATCAGCTTTGATAGAACGGTATAAATTTTCGATTTTACTATTAAACATAGCGATTTAGTAGTGAACCCGTATAATAAACTAAGTCAGAACCTTGCGAATCACCAGAACGTGCGAATCACCACCTGTTGCTGATCGTTGACCTGAATCTAATAACAGGCAGAAACGTCCTGGTCTTGTATCTAAAATATCTCCCGCGAAGAAATCGCTCATGACGGTTTAACCTATTGCCTCACTTTTATTATTCCGGAAACCTGTCTTCCGCTATAACCGAGCTTCTGTGTGTACAGGTGCCATTATTATGCAAGTCTTTCTCTAGATTGTCTACTTCCTCGTGTTATTTTCTTTACTTTTGGCGATAAGTATTAAAATTACACGGGATTCAATGGGAACGTACCGTAGCTCGGAGCTATCCTAATTTTAGGAAGAGGAAACGAGCGTTACTGTGTGACCCAATAGTTCAGGAACTATTCTCTCTCGACGAACTTCCGCAGATTAAACATTGAGAAATAAATGAAATAATTAACGTGATGTCGTTAAGATAAATTGTTCGTGTTGAAATGTCCTACTTGTCTACTTTTGCGAACAATCGAAAGTTCATTGCGCGCTCGCGACTCTCGAGACACGCGGTATCAGATAACGAATAATAATCGGTGGTTCCGACCGCGCACTCTACCCTAAGCTCATTGCCGTGGAATCCATTTCTCGCGCCGTTCGTGAGAATATAACTGCGCGCACATTCAGAATGTGGCACGGGCCTTAATACAGTTAAACCACGTCTGTGTGTGGGCCCGCGCATCGGCACTGACTATGGGATAATCGCGAAGTAGGCAACACACAGCACGCGGAGGATGCATCGTTGGCTGTTGTCGCATTAGAGATGCGCGCTAACCTCGATCGAGTATGTCGACGAATGCGCGCAGCTTCGTGGTACTAACGTGATACGACGAGAAAATAGAATACGTTGGATCGAATAGTCGCAAGCTCACATGCACCTTCAATTCTCGCCGAGGTTCTAAGTGACTTGATTCTGCACGCGAATTGCCATTTTCTCATTTCTTACGTGCAATTAAATTACATTGATATCTTAAAAAAGGATTTTAAGCGCAATTACTCAGAAAGAAGCTTCGATTAATTTCAAAATACGTGTTTCTTATTATGCGTCTGATAAATTGTGAACACGTGACACGAAAAGTATACGTTAAAGATATTAATAGTAATTGAGAAGATTAGGTAATTACGTGCCATAAAGCATAGCACTCCGTAATATTCATTCATGTTCACGTGTGTAATTTCCAATTATTACTATTATATATATCGAAGCGCGAACACGGTGAATCGGTTTATATTATTAAGACACGTCCGAGAAGATTTCGTTCTATATATGTAATCACAACGCAATTTGTGCAAATACGGGGCGTTACGCAATTACAAATTTACTGTTGCGCAACATTCGAGATCGTATCATCACGAAGAGTCTTAATGTTCCGTTCGTTTCGCTTTACGCATTACAACGTCAATAAATCTAGAACGTATCCAGCTGAAAAATAAGCGACGAGGATAACTTCAATTAAATTTATATTTTTCTATATTTTATGCGATGTATTCTTACTTCTCTTGCTATCTCTAAAGAAGGTTGAAAAGTAATTTTATAAAAAAAATTGGAGAAAAGAGAAAGAGGCTCGCGCGCAACGATTTAACGTAAATACGCAAATCGTCCATTATCTGAATACGCGAAAACCATGAGAATGATGTACCGATGCCAGGGAAAGTAGATCATCCGTGTTGATAATCCTTAGTCATAGCGCGCCGCAGGAAAACTGGCTATAGGAAGGTCACGGGTTGTCCGCAACCTGGAACCAGTTTCTAGCATCTCCACGTTATGTTAGGGGTCAGTGAGATCACGGTGCCAGGTACGCCGCCAATGCAATCCTTTCCTCTGGTCTCCTCTACTTCTGCTTCTCCTCCCGCGCCGGGAAGATACGAATCTCAATGTACACTACGTTGCCGCGCGGGACAAATATATTCACACACACATAGTTGTTTCAAGATACACAACATTCACGGCGAAATTTAATGAACGAATCGCGTTGCGGCGTCGACCGAACACAGCGACGTCTCTCGATCTCGAGAGGCGCGAGTGGGTCTCTGTGTCAGCAAGGGTCACATGCTCATCGCGCTCTACCACCATGAGAACTTCTACCCCCGTCATCCCGCGCGCCCACTGTAGCAGCTGTCTAGCGCGTTAAAAGAGAAGGAAGGAGGATGAAAGGACGAGAGGAGCGTTCGCGAGGGAGAGAGAGAATGGAGAAGAGGATTATCCACTCATACACGTGAGGTCGCGTCTCTTCACGTGCACATCCGTCTGTTAATACGACAGAGATATACATCACCCCCTTCGCGAAGAATGGCATCTAGGAGGCTGGCACGACACTCGGTATATATCGGCCCGGAGACTTCGTCCTGACGCCAGTTCTCTCTAGTCGAGGATCATCCAGCTCGTGGATGCGCGCGACTTTTTCGCATCTTCTCGACTAGTCACTTCGGATTTTCGAGTCGCGTGTCTTTTCTTTACGCGTGATTACTCGAGTATAAACGAGGTGTCTGTGATTCGGTCAGTACCTTGATACATCGATCGACCGTGAGTTTGGAGAGCTTATCCAGAATGTCGGCGTTTAAGAATTTAATCAAGTGCGTGCTGCTGTTGTTAGTCTGCAGTGCAACTGTCCGCGCCGATGAGGACGGATTTCTCGATCGAGGATACCGCGCTTTGTATCGTATCTATGAGGACTGCGAACACCGCAACATGGCTGTGACGCCGTGTCTGAAGAAGAAGGCGATCGCCTTCTTCGAGAGAATTGGTCGCATACAGACCTTGCCGATCAGCGAAAATCTCGAGCTGGTGCGAGTCGCGCCCTTGGACGACGGCACGAAAAACACAATGTCCGACTTGGAGAAGACCCTGGCCAGGACCAGCGGCGGCGCCACGGACGAGATCCTCAATGAAATCTTGTTCGATCGCGTGGCCGCGTTAATGAACAGCTTCAACGTACAAATCAGCTTACCAAAGACAACTTCCGGCGAGTTAAAGCGAAGTGTCGAGGAAGGTCGCGGCAAGATGAAGAAGATGATGGGTATGATGATGATGGGCATGGCGATGAAACTCGCCGCCATGGTTCCCATCGCTATGGGCGTGCTTTTCTTACTGGCGGGCAAGGCTCTGATTATTAGCAAGATTGCCTTAGTGCTGTCGCTCATCATCGGCCTGAAGAAGCTATTGAGCCAGAAGCAAAATGATCATCATAGCGGCTGGCAATCTAGCGGTGGCGGATGGGACAGGAGCTTGAAGGAAGACACACTTGTTCCGTCAATGACGGAAGCCGATCGTGAATATGCGCAGACCTTGGCTTACAGCGCGCGGCAGAAACACTGAGCAATCAACGATAATGGAAAAAGGAAGCAACGGGAGCATCTTCGAATATCGGGAGAGAGCAAGGCCTGTATCTAAAGGAGCAAGCGTAATACGCGATTGCGAAGACAGTTCGAGACACATCGAGAAATATATTTGATTATTTATTCTTACAGACAAATTTTGTTTTTGTACTTTGGCAGTTTTGCAATTATGACGAAAAAAGAGGTGTAAAAATGAAATGTATCAGTGACGTCGAGGAAGTAGATAAGTCTTGAAAAAAATATGACTAAAGTTGTTGAAATAGTAAAAATAGAAAAGAAGTCTATCATGGACGAACTGTCTCGTCCCGTGTGAATTTGTACAAGTCTGATCGCTTCCTGCGCGTGATTGTTGATATGAAAATAATCAAAATAATTAGTATGTCGATCTTTTCTCTGTTTAACTTAACGGTGTCCGTTATTAATGACATAGCTTGCTATTTAATTAACAGAACGGGTATAATTATACGTGCAACATAACGAAGATATTATTCCCATAAAAGAGAATTGTGTGTAGGGCACACAAAACTCAGGTGCAAATCGTCGCGGCCGAATAACACGTAAAACAAAAGAAGTTACAACGACAAGGTGTGTTTGTACTTCCACCGCCCGGTTGCACCGGCAAATAAACCAGCGAATTGATAGCAAGAGAGATAATTTTCGCGCACGCGAGTTTCTAACGGTTTCGGTCTCACGTTTTTCTATTGACAATCGGAACGCGATCAGCCTCGAGCACGAAAGACTTCATTGTTATTTATCAGCCGAATTTGCAGTCGTTTCTCAGCACACATAAAAAGTATATTTATATTTATAACATGCTCACACTTATTTATTTTAGATTAATAAAATAACCTTAGTTATATATGTATACTTTGGAATGTGTGACTTGCGACAAGTACTTACACTTAGTATCTGTAACTATCAACGTTAACGTTACTAAAAAAAAAAAAATTGCGTGTTTATAAGTTTGACGATTTCAAAACTCGAGTATTATAGCTTAGTAAAAAATACCAATTTCATATTATTTTATAAAAAAATCTGTCTCTCTCAACAATTTATTATAATACAATAACTTACATATATGTTACAATTTACGAGATGTAACATTTATTTTGCAATGATTATAATAAGTGCGAAATTTCTTATATCTTTCATTTACGAGAACATTGGAAAATAATTTGCTTCTCGATGTTTAATAAGTATTTGACGATGCGACGCATTCTACGAGATGTATACGAGGTGTATACGCGCGTTCAACCCGAGAAGCGATTATAAATTCGGCCTTAAGCGTTTCTTCTGTGCACACAGGCGCTTGATATTTTCTCAGAGAGATAACACAATAATTAATTATACATAAATTTACTTCGATTATAAATTATTTTACGAAATAAAGTCATGTATCACTCTCACTTCTTTGTGTATTTTGATGCGCTCCTCTCAAAAATCCTCCTGTCACGTTCTTATCCTGTTTCTTGTTGTCAATGCAATTTCAATCCAAGTACGGCGGCGAACAACGAGAAAAAGAATCCCGCGAGAAGTGTCGTTCCCTTAAGGAGAATCAAACCTCCGAGCATCGTCGGTATCAGAGCCATAAATTTCAGCTTGTACGCCATCAGCAACGCCAACATCGTGCGGTCCATTCTTCGTTTCCTATTTCGCGGCCGATCTGAAAAGTATTACGAAAAACATATAAAACATACAAACCATATATGTAAAATACGACGCGCTTTGACATAAGAAATATTTATCAGTTAATTTCTCTACCGTTAAGAATGTATTTCAGAAACGAATATATCGACGTACATATATCGTATTTCAATAATAAAAGGTATTATATCAAATAAACCGTTATACACAACGGTATTGTTCATCATCATTATCATCACGCTCCATCAAGACGACAATTCGCGAACGTAACGATCGCTACTTCATTTTTTCATGTCAACGTTTTATACAGCGCTCGCGTATTGCGCTATAAACGCAACGTCAGCAAGGTATTATGATGCTACTTTTGATTAAGTACCTCGTTCCTCCACTTCGGTCTTGGAATGCGCGCCATATTCGTCCCGAACGTGCCTCCTGTCTTTGGCGATGCGACTATTATTGGTCGAGGAAATCGGATTTTCTAGCGTGTTATTGCCGTACGTAATATACCTGAGGACCTTTTTGCCAGAAGTGACGGCTGTCTCTTCCTCCTGTCGTTTCTCCTGCGGCGATCTCGAGTACTCCATCGTCCGGCTGACGCAATTCAAGGTCAGCAGAATCGCGACCAGGTTAACTCTCGACAGCATCTTTCCACGCGTTCATGAAGAACGGGCTCGCGCCGGAAATTCACTGGCGGAATCTCTCTACTCGCGGTTTCGTCTTCACAATCTCGGGATCTTTATCTCATCGTCTGAGATTCTTATCATCATCGCGCATTGATTTAACCAAGTCACAGAACATCCGACGAATGTTTCTTTGGATTTTGTAGAAACATACAAGAGAACACTTTTTTCCGCGTGATCAATGGCTGCTCACGAGAGATTGGCGTGTGACAACATACTTTCTTGTTGCAACCCTCTTGGTTAACTTACGTTCCGAGTGCAGGATTATGAAATCTTTGGTGAAGCGATTATAATAAATATATAAAGCTAGTAGAAAGAGGGAATGAACGGTGCAACGATCAAACGCGAACTAACCGATCCGCCGTTGATGCCCCGACGACAAACCGGCCGTATGGCGCGGATACCAGCGTCGTGCACGCTTCAGTTGCCGGGAAAATCGACAGTCCGTGAAAAATGAGCAGAGCGACCGGTGAGGCAGCGATATATACGCATGCGGCAAACACTATGATCCAAATTGTCAGTACCCGATATATATGTCAGACTATATCGCGGAACGGTATATGGCGGTGGTAGATAAGAAGGTGCCCTCGGGTGTTGCCACCATATTGTCAAGAAAAAAGAAGTGAAAGACCGCAGCGGCTGGCTTATAGGGGCGGAAGTAATCCGCAGGATGCGTTGCCGTCGTTTTGCTACAGACGCGGATTTTTTTTTTCAGTTACGCCGTGCAGACATCCGGGCCGAAGAGAAATGA
Organism: Pseudomyrmex cubaensis; assembly: GCA_014825685.1. Taxonomy (NCBI): domain Eukaryota; kingdom Metazoa; phylum Arthropoda; class Insecta; order Hymenoptera; family Formicidae; genus Pseudomyrmex; species Pseudomyrmex cubaensis. The sequence goes on along the minus strand of QVOA01003752.1, from coordinate 27,551 downwards.
ATGGTTCTTTTCCGTGCCGGGAATTCCTCGTGTCGTGTCGAACTGCTCGCGTGATTCGATCTCCAGTTTCTTTATCTCGAGAATCTTTAAATTCGGTTTTTCCTACAATTTTTCATGCACTTTCTTCTTCCACGTATTAATTTCGTATTATAATTGCAAAATTAATCGACGGCTGTTTTTCTTCGATCGAAAGTCATACGCGATATTTTCACGGGGAAGTAACATTCCTAAAAATAACTGTTAGCGTTTTTTAGTTCATTCTCGAGTAATTGAAGCAATAGGTAGGTTGAGTCTGGAAAAAAAATCGTATTATTTTGTCTCACTTCACTTCACCCGCTTTTTTTAAATTTCTGTTACTTTGCGAATCATATTTTCTATAAAATACCAATTTCGCCTTTTTCGTCGGAGCGTCTTGCTCTCTTAACAGATCATCGCGGACTGCGCCGCATCCTATCTCGCGCTGCATATATATTTTTCTGAAGCATCGAAAATAGTCGAAAACATGCAGTTCCGCCTAAGTGCGCGCTAAGATGTTGCGCGCACCACAACCCAGCAATATAAATAAGCGTCCGACCCGCGGGATAAGAAATTAGAAATCTACGCGTACGTGCCGTGAGATCCCAAATGATGATCTCGATGATCCTGACGGGGTCCATTTTTCTTCGGTCACGCCCGGCAAACACGCGTCGGGTTGCTACGCTAATAATCCACGGTAACTTCAAATGATCCTTGCAACTCGAGGCTGTTATCTTCTTGTTGCGTTTAATGCACCAGTTTACGCGTATCTAGGTATATAGGTTTGGATCTGCGGGCGTTTTTTTCTCTCTCTTTCTCGCCTAGTCACTTTCTATTTATTTTATGATAACGCGAGAATATTGGCATGTCAGTTTGGTCGTAATAAGAATATTGTGAAGAATGACGTGGTTAACCGGTTTAATAGATATTCTGTTTTCTTTAACGTGATTAGACGTTTAAGAATACGGTCCCATAAAGTAACACAACATTCAAATAAGACAGAGACCGTATAATCGAGATATATTTACGGAGTGTTGAAGTGATTTGTTTTCTCGTCCGCGATACGTGCGTCGAAGCTTGTACGATAAATTCGTATAACTTTGCTTACTCGAACGAGATAGGAGCTAATGCGCTCTAATGCCCGCTAAACTGCGAAAAAAGTGGTGAAATGATAATAACTCGCTGAATAATTAAGACGAAGGCGTTTCGAAATAATATACATCGGACCGCTCGCGCGCGAGATTGATGAAACAAAGCGTTGCGTATAGCGTGAAACATGCTCGTTTTGTTCTAGTGATTAATGACACGGTCGTAAAACGTTTCCAGCAATCATCACCGATCTTATCTGCTCTGAAAATCACGTAGTCGCACGCGCACCGGTGGTGTCGAACTGATATTTAGCAGCTATTATCACGTGCGTATACTCTCGCCGCAACTTTCCTCGTCCTCGGATAATATCTCGCATCGGAGCAATTTCACGTCCAATAAACCTATATATTTACAATCGCAGGGAATCTGCATGCACTGATTACGCACCGATATCGAAATCGTCGTTTTTTTCCGACGCATCGACCTGGTCTCGCTAATGGAAGTTATTTTTTGCCGTCGAAAACATTTGTTTTTTTTTTCGTTTAAACTTGAATTATAATTTTTATTGCCCTTAAAATTATTACGAACTACCTGTTTGAACAGAAATAGCAACAGCATCATTAGTTGAATCCTTCGTGTATGAAGCCGGCAACCCACATATCGGGTACGGTAGTTTTATTCATGTGCCACCTAGGACATACTTATGTACCACGGATTCGCGGAAAAGAAGTAAGGGATAATTTGACTGCTTCCTTCTCGAACTTGAACTCCCAAATGACAATGGCCGCGGTGAACAGAGAGAACACACCGGAAGGTGAAATAAGGAAGGTGAGCACTTGTGTTCCTCGCTACGCACGTTAAATCACTATTGTCGTGTGTTACCGTTAGTTTTCTACAGCTGCAACACTATGAGATAACTTTTAAATAAATACTGTGTGTGTTTAAGTTTCGAGTGCGGAAAGAAATTACACTTGTATGATATTTTATACTTACGTATGGACATAAGTTTTAAGATAAATGAACGACATGAAGACATCTGTCATTGATGAGACTAAAACTGACATTGCATGATTACCGTTTTTATGAGCGTAATAGATACATCATTTGTCAGTCCTACTTACATGTAAAACTGTTATTACTGTATTATATTGCCGCTGGCTGTAGCAATTTTCATGAATAACGGATGCTCGCCAAAAGAGAAATTTGTCATTAGCGACATAATTCGATTTGTAAAAAAGAAAAAATATGTATATATAACCTCGTTCCAAATAATCTAAATTATTCTGTCTGGATAAAAAAAAACTATTCTGACAGTTTACTCGATTTTATTAAGTTTAGCCTTTTCATTCAGATAAATTGTATTTGCAATTAACAAATGATGCTTACAGTTCGTATATCTTGCGCAATAAAACAGCTGTTCATATGCCACTGTAATTCATATACTGTTCAGTGTGTGATATACCTCGATATTTCATTTTTCCAACTCCATTATCATCGCTTTAGTTTCTTCATAGCTGCGTAGCAGCGTAACATCGGCGAAGCAACAATTTGCCTAAACGCCGTTCATCAAATTTCAACTGATTGTCATCGACAATCTCTGGATTCGCTTTCGGTAATATACTTACTGGCTTGATTTGCATTACCTCTGGTTTACTTTTCCGCGACAAACAGGCCGTAGGACGCGCCGTCGGCTCGGGAACGTCTTCGTGCCGCGGCTGCTCGAGTGTGAAACGAACTCAATTGATAATAGACGTCGCGGCACTCTCACGACAAAAGACAATGACGAAGAAGACGTTTAGACGAGGAGAACGATCCACTTTACCTCGGACGAAATGTTCCAGGGAAGATTCCTTGTTCCTCGAGAGCGATCAGCGTCACACCGGCGTCCAATGATCGAGGTAGAGCAGCTCGGGAGGTACGGGAGTGGACGTTGGATCCTTCGTCACGCATCAGTACCAAGTTAGATAGGTAGTCTCCTTCTCTGAGCTTTTCACGGACCCGGTATATAAACTAATGGTTCGGTCTCGCAAGAATGTCAGTTAACATATTATTGGCGAAGAAGTCGGTCGCGATTGCGAGATACGCGTAGTTTTGGGCTTATCAGCGAGTGGTGTGTTGGAAAAACTAGTACGAAAGAAAAGCAACGAACTCTCCAGATGATAGAAAGATGTTATCGTTGTACGTGCTGCTTTTTCTTTCGATACTCGTTACGGCACAGGGATCGCAATCATCAGTGACAAAGACGGACCGAGGGACGCTGAAGAACAATGCTTCTAAAAACGCATTAGATTGGATTGGTGAAAGCTTCTTAAACGCTGTTGACGCACTTTATCCCGCTTCGAGATCGTGTGATGGTGTAAAAGGTACACTGATAACAGTAAATATTTGTGGATAGACGTGGGCTCGTGAGGCAACTTTTTTCTTTTTCTTCATTGCTGCATGTTTGGCGATAAAGCAAATTTAAATATTATTTTATATTTTATATAAGTCAAAACACATTATAGTAGATTTTTTAAGTTTTCTATTTACTTAAAAAATAAAAAAAGGATTTTAATTTATATTTTTTACAACCAATTAAGAATATTGAAGTGATGCTCTTAAAAAAATAAGAACACATTCTTGTCAGATCTTACAACATCGCAAATATTTCACTATTAATCGTTGTATTAAATTATTCATTATTTTTATGAACTATAAGAATATAATATACAAAATAAAAAACATAAAAACACGTACAGGACAATATAGAATTTACGATTATAGAAGACGCACAACGTAAAAACTGAACAGAGCAAATTTTTATCGTGGCATTTCAATCTCAATTGTTAAGACTAAATAAATATTTGCAAAAAAGGGACTGCGAGATCGCGTGTTAATCAAACGCCGTTAAAGGAGCGTGTAATTGCGCTCTTTTAATGGACATGTTATTCATTACGTTGTAATGCTTTTGGGGTTACGGAACCCGCCGATACAAAAACATAAGTGCTTTCTACTCTAATTCATCTTATTAACTTCCGTGACGATCGTGCCTAATAAGTAAAGCACACTTCAATGAAGATCGATGTGTGCATCCTGCTCTTTAAACATCATCTTTTTAATATACTACAATATTTTGTTTTTTACTTAGCCAGTATGTTTAATAGAACGTTACTGTATATAATGTAATGAGTTATCTACGTGACACGTGATGTCAAGTGGAAACATGATTCTTTTCCCGTATGTTTTAATAATATAATAAAGCATAAAAAATTTTATAAATTTCACACATACAGATGTATGATGTAAATTTTCATTAATTACAGGACGTAAAAAGAAATACAAGTTGAACAAGTACATTTTGCCCATGATCATCGGATTTATACTGATAAAATCGATTCTATTGCCCATCACACTGAAGGCATTGGCTCTCCTAAGTGGAAAAGCCGTTGTGCTGAGTTTGATGAGCTTGATACTGGCAGCCATAGTTGGATTAAAAAAGGTCGCTCACAAGGAAGACAGCTATGACAAGCACAGACGGCAGGACACGTTTGATTTAATAGACGAGATACAAGAATTCGAGCCTTATCGACTGTATAAAGAACGACGTAGAAAGAAATGAAAAAAGTAATAGTTACAGACTTTGGATAATGTATTTTGGTTTCTCGAGTTTTTTTATATTCTAACTTTAATTTATTTAGAATTTTATAACCTTTGATATACACAAGGAAAATTTACTGTAAGTTTCACAATTAAGAAAAGATTAATTTCTTTAATTTATTAGTACCTACGAATAACTCTTTTTTTTATCAATTCTATTTATTTAGTTTTACCATCTAAGCGTAGAAAATCGTAAATAATAAAGTGAAAATCAGACATTGTAAATATATGATAAATATATGACAAAGTAACATAATATATTTGCATATATACCATCTTTCTATTATCGAACAGATCAAGATCGTGTCAACGCGAAAGTTTCTCTCGTTCGAGTTGATTTTGTCAATGAAAGAGAATTTCACACAACAGTTGTGTTAAGTGCTTGTGTTAACTAGTAAAGTGTAGTAATTGAAATCACGCTGAATGACGTACATTCGTGAAAGCAAACAACAGTGAATAGAAATTTTCGTCACACAACGTGATAAAAATAGATGTAGTTTATTTATATATAACATAATGATATATATGTATTTATTTGTGTAGTTATATATTTATTTATTTATTACATAAAAAAATTGTTTTTGAGACGAGTCATCTGAATGCATTCCAATTCATTTTACCGATATGATGTAAGAAAGAGAGAAAGTTTCGCTCAGAAGAAACTAGTTTGTAAACAGGATATCCTCTTCGTTGCAACTATGTAAAAAAGCTAGATTATTTAACCGTGTAGAAATAAATGTCTTTGATAACAGTTTGGATACGAACCATGTAATAAATTTTATAATAAAAGTACAAAACATTTTTGTAATGTATCTGATAATTTTCTGAAAAACAAAAATTGTTGTGATTGAGTAAGCTCGTGAGAGTTTAAAAAATAATTGTGAAAACGAGGCAAATGCGAGCCAATAAATTGGATGTTCGTGAATTTGACAAATTGATAGTTTGTTAATTATCAATATATATATATATATATTCAAACGTTTCGATCATATTTCTGATTCTCTTCAGTAAATAATCAATGAGATTATATAAAGTACATTTTATGTAGAAAAATCAATTGTCACAGCATTTCATTGTCATTCATTTTTGAACTAAAAGTGACACCGGAGACGTCGATGTGTACGGTTTGATAATTGAACAATAACTGAACAGCAGTGACTAAATAACAATGGAATGCTGTGACAACTGATTTTTCTACATAAGATGTATCCTATATAATCTCATTGATTATTCACTGAAGAAGATCAGAAATATGATCGAAACGTTTGAATATAGTTAATAAACTACCAATTTGTCAAACACGAACATCCAGTTTATTGGCTCGCATTTGCCTCGTTTTCATAATTATTTTTACAAAAATTGTTGTTCTCAATTGTTACAAAAGGAAGTTGTCATTTATTATGATGCAGAAAACTTACATATTACTATTTGTGCTATAAAGATGTTAACGCGAACAATATCTCGTACGACAGAAAATGAGAGAAAGCTAGAAAGAAATCTTCAGTAATTCACTCAAAGAACAAGACGAGAAAAAAAAAATAAGATAACATAGAGTCTGTGACCGGAATATAGGTCGTTGACTCTCTACATCTCTAATATACTCCGAAATACCCTTAAAGGGTTCCTCTGTTCTACTCTATAATCAACTTTTTTTCATCTTTCAATCAAAAAAATCGTGCGTTACATATGTAAACTGTGCTATCCTTGATATTATATATCTTATTGACCGCACAAGTAAATGAAATGTAATTATTGATTTTTTTGTATTGTTACAAATAAATAAAGTTACTAAGAAACACATTTCGTTTTCATTATGAATCATACGTAAAACATCCTACGCAAAACTCTCCGGAAATATCACATCCGTTGTAATACTATTCAATATCTACTATTCGTACAATGATATTTGTAACCCAGAAAATTAATCGCAAAACTGTCTCCGTACCTATACCAGGCCGGATACCGTTAAACGAAGGTGACGAAGTCTCTCCTTGTAACTGTTAAATATTTAAACGAGATTCTTATGGCGCGAAAACAATGGAATACCACCCGCGAATTGAATTATCTGTTACCTTTTCGAACGTTTCTCCACTCAAAAAAACAACATCGGCGATGCGCGTTTCTTTATTGTTTCGCGATGACACCGATTTCTTTAGATTCCATTTTCATTTACATATTTATTAACGTGAAATTATCAATGCGTCGAAGTGATTAACACAAGACTCATTAACACAAGAAAAAGTTATACATGCGGTCATTGTGAATTCAACTATTAGTTTTCTATTTTACAGTGAAAGTCCGTCACTTACGTAACTAATTTTAGAATGAATTCGCATAAATGATATTATTATTTTCTCTTACGTATGAAAGCAATAAGATAAACACACTCGTAAAGGCGAAAGTTCAACGAGTAAAAACTTTTATTAGTCAGAGTTAAATCAGAAAACCCGTCGAAGATGTAATCCTGTAGTTCACGTGTTACCGATGAACGTGTCTCTGGGTCAAGGTAAGCGACTCGATGCACGTGGTTATACACGGGAATGCATCGACTCATTCCACCAAGGAAATGGACTGTAGGGATACAGATATTTTAATCTTCCTTCTGGATAATATTTAAATCTAAGTCAATGCGTTGCAATGTCGATAATAATTAGACAAATATGTTATGAAAATGTTTAAATAAAATATTGAAACATAAAATTAAACTATCTTGCACAACACATATTTGCTATGTATTTACATTCTAAAGAATATTACTGGAGATTGTCACACATTGAGACATTAAGTGTCGCCTAAATGCACACGCACACATTGATCGTAAGAAAAGCATATATCCGCGAACCGTTGAATAGCGACAAGGCGCGAAATATATGCGCGCCCGTCATTGCCGTTTGTTGTCGAGTTTCTAAGCCATCTGCGGTGAGTTGAAAAAAACTTAGAAAGTGTCATATGCGTAAAACTGTCATTCTTCAATATTTATTCTACAATTTTGACAAACAACAGGGAAATTGAGCTATAAGGCAAAGAAAATTTATCGAACTATGTGACAGATCTATTTATTCAAATCGAAAATTTTCTTGCGTAAAAATAATTTCTGAAATCTTTAATAAAATCCATCATTTTCTCTATTGAAATACCGAGTAATGCGGTAAATGTAAAATGTCTCGGTAGAAAGAGCGACTTCCAGATAGGGTCTTCCTCCCAAGTTGGTAACGCGTTTCTGGCGCGGCCGCGCGTTTGTTTAAAAAATTAACAAAGAAAGTTTTCTGGAGAGGTGGCGTCTACCTGTAATGATGTGTCATTCGTCTCGTCGTCGTCATGCACCTCGTCGTCGGCATCAGAGTGGGGGGATGCCGAGGAGGGTCCTATACCACGCGGTGCACCTATAAAGGTTGAAGCGACGCAGGGCCAGATCACACTTTGTTCCGAAAATTTTCCAGATTGTAGTTCTGCTCTATCTTCAACCGCTGCTGTTCGGTGTATCGTTCGATAATTTAGACAAGTGATTTTACACAAAAAAAAGATGAAGAGATTGCTGAGTCTTGTACTTGTCGCGTGTGTCGCAGCCGGACCTATGAACAACCCTTTGCAAGAAAACAAGAATCTAAATTGTTACGAGCAGAACGAGGTGTTTAGTAGCTGCCTCCTTGTGAAGAGTATTAATTATCTCAACAAAGCGTCTCGATCGACCGACATTGGAGTTATTGATGGCGTGACTTTCGTCCGGAACACACCGAGTATGTTTGTTTAATTTTTGAAACTGTAATATGTATTATATTTTTAAAAACAAAGAAATAGAGAGTGATTGAAATCTCTCAACGTGATTTCCAAAAATAAAATTATTGCTATAAACAATTAAACACACAATAACAAACTAACAAAAGTTATAGAAAGATATTGTCTAATTTGTTTTGCATACACGTTTATCGAAATTAATAAGATATAATAGTAGGTTTTTTTTTCTTATCTTTAAATAAATTTATTACAGTGGAACGCAGAAGCAGACTTTTAGAGAAGTCCGAAGTGGAGCTTATGAATGAGCTACCGAGCGATACCACGAGCAGAGCGATAAAACTAATGACCATGCTGTATGATTCGGCTATCTCTTTCATGAAGAGTCATAGCCTGAAACTCAGCATGCCCAAGGAAGAATCGATTTCTCGCGCCCTAACGGAAGGTGAGTACTCTCATTTCTTCTATTCTCAATCGAATATTTCGATTGCGCAATCGTACCACCTTCCCTTGATTATGTCTAGACGATTAACGTCACGGATTCGCGACGTCATAAGTATAAACGAATAAAAGCGCTTCAGTATGCCTTTCACCTTCATGATATCTATATGTACAACGTCAGACCTGTTCCGGATAAACTCGTTCTTAAAGCACACACCACTTATTCTCTTTCGTAAAATGTATTTCACTTTTCAATTTCTATACTTTCGAACTATATGTCGTGTACAGATAAACTTGCTGTTATCTTAAGCCTGTACTGTTTTATGAAAAAGTTGATCGTAGTGATACTAAATTGTTTTAAAACTCTTCTTTTATCTTCTCTTTCTTTCTTTCTCTATCTCTCTTTTTTGTATATTGTCAATACGAGTCTTATTTTTCTATATTTAATAATCAATTTTGTTTATCGCTATTTTTAAATTAATATCTTTTGGCATATAAAATTTACACAAAATTGTTTTTGTGATTAGGACGTGCCAAATTCAAGAAGATATTCTTGCCGTTGATTACTGCACTAGGACTCAAGGCTCTCGTCTTCGATCTACCTCTCTTGTTCGGTCTAGGTTTACTAGCCTTAAAAGCTCTCGCAATCGGTAAACTAGCTTTGCTGATCCCCGGTTTTATGGCGTTCCAAAAATGGATCAACAAAGAAGAACCACAAGCTGTGTACGCTGAATATAATAACTCACCTTTTGTACCGGAACAGCTACAGGGATACAGAAGCTTCAATAATGCTGAGAAGGTCGATGCTCACGATTTGGCATATTCCGCTCACGCACCAGACGCTGACAATTAAAACTTTTTATTCCGCTCGGTGTTCCTTCGTTATCCGTTAACATGGAAAGACCTGAAAAGATCAGAAAATACTGAGAGCCATATATTTTCACGGAAGCAAACTCCTTCTCGTGGCCATTGGTCCCACCTATGACTGCTAGAAATTAGTAACAATATATAAATCGTATAATTAATCTGTTATGTAATTTATTATATGTATTATTTATGTTATGTACTTTATTATATATGTTTTATTAAGTAATTCAATTTCTCGTGTGTTTATTTAATAAATGTGTGTATATTTAATAAACTCTTCACATAAAAGAGAGAGAATCTGTACTTGTGATTACTTACATTGCTTCACTTATCTGTAAACATAAGAAAAATTAAAAGAAGAAGGAGATTTTTCTATTTTGGGAAAATTATTGTCGCTAAAAAGAACTCGATGCAACGCGATACATAGTAAACGTCATACGTGATCGGTTTCTGTGAGCGCGAAATATTGACAGCTCGGCGTGCGAAATTACAGAGCACTTCGAGCTCATACGCAATTCCAATCGGATATGGACATACCTACAGGTCATTTACACTCCCACTTCTCTTCGTCTTCTCTTCGGTCCTTCTCTCTCTTTAGTCGCCGACTTCGACGTACGTTCCATTTCTCTTGTTCGAATGTCTTCTGACTGCATGATTCGGGACACAAGTTTTACATACCATACCGTGTCACCAAGAGACACGGAAATCTAATTTTCACCGGAATGCTCATGAACAAACGCGGAGATAACGTACTAATCTTAACCACGAAGATGATAATTAGAATGAAATTTGTGGAATGTGTCCGTGCGCAATGCAAATACATTTTAGACACACGTGAATAAATAAAATAATTGATAAATAAAATAAAACGTTTTTTCGACAGATTTCTCACTGATAAAAAAGCTGAGAAGAGTAAATAGCTGAATTATATACATATATATAATTCATATACATGTAAGAAAATAAAACTAGACGTTTAAGAAAATTTCGTAGAACGCTTTTGACCAAAACAACTGCGAGTTCAAGAAAACTCAAGGAATTTCCACGATTCAATAGACCGAAAGTGACTACGAATAAAAGGAAAATTTGCTTGTGCCTGCGAATTTTACGTTACGCGAGTCTCGTGTCATGCATATCCATGTCCGTCTTCTACAGAGAGTCGATGGAATTAAAATTCCTGGCGTTACTGCCCTTGCACGTTGCTTGCCAAATGGTTCAGTGCGACCCCACCACTCATCGATTACGGATTGTATAAAAGAAAAAAATAGCCCTGGGGCAAACAGTCAAAATCATTACTCCGAAGTCACGCTATATAGCAACTTCGTAACAATGAAGACCAAGGTAATCATCATCCTGGCGTTACAGCTGGTGACGTTGGCGATGACCGACTCGAACACGAAGGACGGAAACAGTCTGGAGCATCTAGAAGGAAAGCTCGCGAGGGCGATGGACGAACTCAATGGAAAAGATACGATCGGCATTTACGGCGATATGGTCACTTTGGATAAAGTCGCAGAAGATAGAGAACCATTAGACGAAAGTACGGATCCGCTCGTGAGCAGAATTGAGAAATTCTTAAGAACACGAAAAATACAAATCAATCTCCCCGATGATACTTCTACCGCTGGTTTATTCGGACGCGCTCTCGGTCAAACAAACATCGACGTGGAACTTAGGAGTCTGACGCACGGAGCTTCCGAAGGTAAACGATGCATCAAGAAAACAAATTACTGTTAAATAAAAAAAAGATAAACGACATAATAACAGTATTGTTTTACGTTTAATAAATAGAGAGTAAAAGTCGTATCAAGTTTAAAAATTAGAAGCAACTAGAGCATTTGTCTTTTGAATCGAAAATTTGTATGACAAAATTGTGTACGCGATTAGGATAATTTATGATAAAACATGGTAATAATGACAAGTATATCATTTACTGCATTTATTGCTATTTTAAAAAATGTAGTTTGATATGTTTCAACAATAATTAAAGTGTGATTAAGGTTGCATTTTGTTATTCACTGTCAGCACTGAAAATCTATGTGACATAATAAATTTCCAGTACTGAAAATGAATTTCGGAACGCAGCCCAAATCTACGTAAAAATAAATGACATCTAGATTGTAATCTTTAAACATAATAAGTAAATACAAAATTGAAATGCGCATATAACAGTTATCTATATATTTTCTCGTAAACTTTTATAAACATGTAATAAGAAGGAAAGGGAGGGACTACTATTTTTTAAGATCTATACAATTTTTCATAAAAAAATAATTATTATTGTTTCTGTAAATGTTTTAAACTTGTTTAATTATCGTGATATAATTTTACATGCTTTCTTCCATGTATCTCACATTAAACATTACATATTTCATACCGATGTATTATGGCTAATACATAAGTTGTTGTGATAGCGACATTAGAATAAAATTCAGTGAGACTCTTGTGAATCCGTGACACAGAGAGTACTCGTTCTTCTCGAACGTTTTGATCTGGTATGAATACATCATTCGCTGGGCGCAAACTTATAGTGCCTCGCCTTTCTAAAGTCCTGCCAATGACGTTTAAGTAGTTCACGCATCTCGAGACTCATTGGTTGAAAAGTATTCCTTGCCACATCTTCATTTTCGATTCGATCGCGTGGCCGATATATCATTCATACGTCTTCCGCGTCTTTTTAGTCTATCTTTTTTTTAATATTTATAATATTTTTTTCTTAAGTATCTTTTTACACGTGTATCTTCAAAGCGTGAAAAATATTTGTTATGGGACTCAAAAAATAATGAAAAATTCGGCGACGTTTGCATTAATCGCCAACTGAAAAAGAAGGGAGGTGAGAGCGATCGGAACGAAAAGATCCGTACATGGAAAGCTGCGCGTTCCACTTCTACCACATCCGCGAAAACAAATGCCGGAGGTGGGAACGAAGTGGGTCGAGGTAGATCTGTGGTGGGATTCCGGGTTTCTAGGACGACTACCGCGCGAGAAGACGTCTAAGAAGGACCTTGAACGAGAGTGTCGCGTGTCAAAGAAAGTAGACTGGATAATGATGAGCGTCCGTTACGGACTTTTAGAAATCCTGACCGATCATCCGAGTATCCTGCGCGATTATCGATATCGCTTTTATATTAATTATGTTTCGTATGTCTATCACAATTGATATCTTTTAATTATATCTCTAGTTTTATGTGCTCCGAGTTTTCTACAAAAAAACTAACTGAACTAATTATTATTAATAAAGAAAAAATGTTGAATTTTATTTACAAAACGTTATGTGTGTTATTTACAGCACGTACAAGATTGAAAAAGATGATCCTGCCGCTGTTGCTTGTGCTGAAATTGAAGGCATTGATCGTTTTGCCCATCGTAATTTCCGCCATCGCACTGATAGGTCTAAAAGGTTTGGGCGCGGGACTTATGTCGCTCTTGCTTTCCGGCGCGGTCGCCTTGAAATCCCTTTTGACACCACCTCCGCCTCCGAGAGTCAGTTACGGAGTCGTAAGACCTCATGAAATTCATCACGACCACTGGCACAGGTCGGAACAAGAGGTCAATCAACCCTTCAAAGGAGGCTGGGTACCAGAATATAATGGTGAACAACCATATCCATATCATGATATTCCATAAAATGCACGAATCATTTTCCTTGCCATTCATATCATTTATTTATTTATTTATTGTACATGTCTGCACATACTCAATTTATAAGATACCTATAATAAAATCATCTTTTTACACAATTGTTTGTTGTCTTTATTGGCAAATTATCATTAAAACTGTTTTTTTCCGTTGTTCACCAGAAACATATCTTATTCGCAACTTGTCAATAAGACAAGATTATTTGCGATAAGAATTTTATAATTTGTAAATAATTATAAATACATATAATTATAAATATATATGTATCAAAAGAAAAAGAAATATGTATGTGTACATACATATAGTCACAAACGGATTTCTCATACCTATCAGTCGGTCAGACGAAAAGGCTAATGACCTAGATGGAGGTTCACGGACGAAGAGAAGATAGAATAATATGTGAGAGTGGGAGGCAGCGGAGAAAGACGAAATTAAAGTGGGGAACTAGAAAGAGGAAGGAAACGGGGTCACTGTGTCAGCAAAGGGTAGGAATGCGGACCGCAGCTGCGATTGGTCTGCCGGGTTCCCCCTCAGTTTTACTCGTGGGTATTAAGGTCAGTGTGTCATTGCCTCCACGTGTTCCTTTACCTCCACCAAGGGTACGACCGTGGCCTTTGTAGTGGGGACCGGAATAACGGCATCGGTTGTGATTAGTCGAGTCACTCGAGAAGAGTGGGACAGCAAATATGGGTATATATGAACTGTTCGAGAGGACAGCACCGTGGAGAAGTTGCTGACACGATGAGGAACGCAGGTTCCGTTCATGTTAAAGCTTTTCGTCTTTGTAAAATATGTATTGAATTTTACATTAGATAGAACGTGGAACTTTTTATATATATACATTTCTTAAATATTTATTTGTAAATTAACAATGTACTAATTTAAAACAAAATGTTTTATTTGAGAAATGTTTTCTTATTTGTAAAAAAGCGAAATATTTTGAATAGATTTGAAATAATGCGTGCATTTTATGTTTATTATACGTTTGTACATTATATAAATTATATTACATTTATATAAATAATAAAATTGTATTAAGAAAATTATAAACATCATATTATGTATATATGTATGTACATATATTTAAATTTGTTAAAATTATACATACTTATAGTAAAACAATATACATTTTTAAGGAGAATGGATTATTTCGCGTCGTTGATAAAATTAATATCAAGAGAGTTGTTGAAATATAATTTATTACAGAGAAAATCATAAGGCGCGTAATACGATTGTTAGATCACTACATTCTTCAGGACCAAGTGCCGCAACCAAAAGTTTGCAGCATTTAAGAGATTGTCTCGAAAAAAATGTGAAAGTATAAATATACGCGATGCATTTTGAGTACATAACGGATATGCGTTCTCAAATTAAAGAGGTCTATGCAATCACTCAAGTAGTATCAAATACTAGAAGTAGTAATTCTACTTTTCTTCTTTCCTTCTTATTTCGCACATCGACACTAACGTGTCCACTATATATATTTATTTACAATATTTTTAATCTATCTAAATATAATTTTAGAAATTATGTTTTAGTCTATTTAGTTTATGCTTGTTTTAATTTTAAACAACGATACATTTATATATAAAAAAATAAAAATATATATACGACTTTAATACATAATCAGATGACGTACTTAAAGCGACTAGTTAAAATAAATATACGATAGTTTTGAAGCTTATTTATTCAGTACGCATCTTACTATGTTTACCATTACAATGGTAAAGATTAGATTATTGTAAGAAACAAAACATAGACAGAATTTATTAAAGCTATTAAAGAAAACAAATATATAACTTTTGTGCAAACATAGAAGTATATACCAAGATCACGTACAATAATAACGACTTTCTTGTAAAAAAACAGGAATTTCAATTTTTCTGTGATAAAGTAACGTTGCGGTATCGAATTGTTCACAAAATATAACAATTTACATGCTCGAGCATGTGTGCGACAAAAAAGGAAGGGACGTTGCTTTTTCCTAGAAGAAAGCAAGTCGTCCGTAAAAATATTACAGGTTACCGTTTATCAGCTAGCAATATGGTAAACAATGTTCCAGACAATCGGCAATTTTCAGCTTTCCAAAATGATCATTTTCCCTCGAGTTACATACATTTCTCTAAATTCCTAACAGTATATACAGCTGATATTTCAACGACTTTGGTATAAAAATGCGATTTGCCGCGGTAACTGTCAGGGGAGAAATTATTAGCGCATTTTCTTCTCTGATCCAGCGTGAACACTTCCCTGAATTGTCACAAATTGTTGGGTATATCCGACTTTCTTGAAACAATGACTATCTCAATTTCGATCACAGAAAATGGGGTAACCACGGCATTACGCTACGCACGATCACGGTCTTTTCATACGAATTCACTCGCCGTAAAATCATGTTCGCACTTGTGAGTGTATACCTCCTATAAATCACTCCGTTCAATTTCTCAAAATATTGTATAGTTAAAAAACTTGATCTTTTAAATACTATCAAAAAATGTATTCAAAAACTTTTTCTTTTTATTAAAAATGTTTAAGTTTTTAATTTAAAATACCTATTTTTTGTAAAAGAATTTAACTTTTATACGTACAATTACTTGTAAACTAGTACTCGATTTATACTCCATTTTAAAATGTAAAAAAATAAAAGTACATTAAGTAAAATAAAAATAAAAATGTAACTTATCTTTCTTCTTTTTTTCTTGCTTTTTTTATACATAAGAAAAACTGAACTATTTTATACGTTACTTTACATCGGATGTCCCAAATATGGTGTAATATTGCGGTTTCTGCAGTCAATGATTACTATATATAAGAATATAAATTGCTTTGATACGCGTTTGCAAGAAAAAAACAAGAGGCGTAGATCGTATCGTGGCGTTGTTCTGATTGAGACTTGATACGAGAGAAAAGGTGTTTATAAATTGCGATGTCAGAATGAATACATTGTATGAATGAATTTACGCGCTATTGGATTCAATCCATATATTATGTCTATATATAGTGCTGTCTGTAAATTATTGAAAATAGTTTTTAATTTGCGAATTAAACACGGTGTGTTTTTAACGGCTGTTCCAGTTCATCCCTTTCGTCGCGATGCTTAGGAAAGCGCAAAGCCGACGCCCACTGTCATCGGCTGGCAAACTGTCGCGCATAGCTTCGCGAGAGCTATGTGAACGGCAACGGCACGACGTGCTCGAGATCCAGCGTGATTATTAACGAAAGGAAGGCACGGCGCGCGAAAAGGAAGCAACAAATCGCGAAATAGATGCCTCGGGAAGAAGGCTAGTCCGTTCTAAGCCGACACACCTGCCCGCCGCGCGAGCATGCAAGCGCGTCATATCGCGACGTTGTGCATGCGTTTCGCCTCCGTGTATATGTGCATATATACGCGCGAAACCGCGATAAGCAATCCCCATCGAGCCGCCTCGTGAAAATCGACTGCGTACTTTCACATCGGCAGATCCGTCTGAAGCGCCGTTGCTCGAGCGTGGCGCGCGAAAATCAGATCTTCTACGAGCTCTAGCTAAACTGGGCTGATTTAAAGTAGGACTCCCGTCTCGTTTCGCCTCTCGACTGCAATAATAATTTATATGATATTTTGTTTATTGATGAACTTCTTAAGTTTCAATTCCGCGAGACACGCACTCGTGTCGCGAACTGTGCGCACAATTAGTCCCCGTGTCCTTTTGGTTTCGCTCTTGAAACTGAAAGTGACCTCGTGACAGACGATCGGGCGCTGGTGATACAAACGCTCGTCGATTTTGTAATTAATTGCGTGTTTCGAACACTCGATTTGATTCTCTTTAAATGCGATGTATTGCAGATTACTTCTTTTTCATACATGTAAAAACCAATATTAATCCTCTCATGATAATCTCGCAGGCCTATTTCTAAATTTCTAAGATATGTAGAGAAATTATCTTACATTTAAAAATATATTTTAAAACCGCTTATTATTTTGTAAAATAATTTTATAAAAGAATAATATACGGATTTAGACCTTATCTGAATTATAATATACGGAGATTAATATTATATTTTAATAGAATTTTAAATTAAATTTATAATGTAATATTATTTACAGTTTTGACATGTACACACACAGATTGCTTATGTTTTCCTAAATAAGTAGCTTTTTAACTTCTAAATTTTAAATATGGAAGCATTTTGTGATATCAGTAAAAATACAGAAACGAGACGCGTACCTATGGAGAGCAATTGTCAAAGCTCGATCGTGTGCGCATTAATCGTAACGATTGAACTGGTGCCTTCGCTCTCATTCATTATCTCTCGTACCCGTTGGTAACGTTTTTTTCCGTAAATTTGACTTGATTCGAATTCTCCGCTCTATTTGACGCTCCCTCTCGCCGCCATCACCTGGCTGCGGGAGGCAGCCCCTGCCTCCTCTTCTCAACGTCCGCAAAGAAGAGAGTTCCGTCGCCGATGCTCTCGACTACGGAGAATGTATGAAACGACCGAAAGGCAAAAAGGAAAAAGGATTATCCAGTGACTCGCTCTATATATACTGCAACTATCCGAGGGTATGCCCAGTGCACGATACGCGTTTCGTCCGTAAGTTTCAAGGTCCTTCGTCTTCCGAGGATATCGTCGCGCTGCTGGCGGTCCGTAGACCCGGGACGAAAAAAAAACCCTCACAAATTTTCCGATCGGATATCTAAGGGAAAAAATCCGACAATCCGCGATGAAGAGAACTACGTACGTCGCCCAATTGTCACGCTGTCACCTCCTTTTTCTGGTGCTTCTTTTTGCGAAATGCGCCAGTGCGGAGATCGAAAGACGCACCTCGCGGCAAATGGTGGAAGAGACGCCGGAAAATCTGGCACCGAATTTGAACAAGGATTGCGGGAAATCGTACAGTGCCACATGCCTCAAATTGGACGTGGTATCTTTCCTGGATAAACTGTCGGAGCAGGAGGACATCGGAATCCTGCCAGGAGTATCTGTGGTCAAAGAGAACGGCTCCACTCATGTTCCGACGTCGGAGGTAGTCGCTAATTTGGCGAGAGACTTCCCGAACGACGTCGAGAAAAGATTGGACGCCTACCTGGTGCACAAGATCGGCAGCTACCTTAACAGTCACTCACTCTCTATCAAGCTTTTTGATCCGAAGACCTTTGAAGCCGCCAGAAACTTCAATGAAGAGGCGCTCGCGCAACTCGGCTTGGGTGGAAATCAAAATGTCGAAACAGGTTAGAAAACGATAAATTTTATTTTTTCTACTGTTTATGTATCTGTTAATAACAACAAGAATATAGACATTCAGATAATCAGTTCAATGCAAGACAATTTATATTTTTCTGCACCCTTTATCGTACACTTTAAAACGCTTTATGTTCTTAGGACGTAAGAAGGATAAAGGCAACAACGGCCTGATGGCTGGTTTGATGATGATGAAGGGAACTCTCGGCGCAATGGGATTCGGCGCGTTAGCGCTTCTCGCTGGTAAGGCCCTGATGACCGGTCTCATGGCGCTGATGTTGTCGGCTATCATCGGGCTCAAGTCTCTGGCGCACGGCGGCGAGAAAAAGACCACATACGAAATTGTCAGCAAACCGGTGTACTCGAGCTCGCACACGCACAGCTCGGAGGAACATCACGGTCACGGATACGGACACTCCGGATACGGAAGGTCTCTCGATTCCGTCCAAGAATCTCTCCAACAGGCCGTACTTAAGTACGGCAACGCGCGCGATCGCAGATCGATTCTGTAGAATTAATCTCATCCCCGATCAATCAGCTCCCGACGAAGTGTCCGCGCTCGCTGGCACACTACGAAACATCCTTAGCACATCTCTACCTCACTGAATTTCCCGTTTCTCTTTATCCTCTCGCACTACTCCTTCATCTTCTCGTTTTTATCTTGCTCTGTCACACTTCGTCACCTTCCTGTCTCTCTCTGTCTCTTTTCTTTCTTGCCATTATGATTTTTCACACTCACTCGTCTCTCTAAGATCTCGTCTCACTTCATCGATTCACAGTTATCACATTATTTATAGTCACATAGGTATTTATTGCGATCGCGCCGTTGCAGTTCCGATCGGAATACTCGTTGAGAAAGCGTATCGTCGTTTTGCACGAGGATTGCTCAGAATCATGTACATGATTTTTGAATATTTATTATTTTGTTACTGTAAAATTGTAATAAATAAAGAACAGATTTGTAAAGATACGTATGTTGTTATTACTTGCAGTTATTGTTACGATTGAATATTATGTGGAAGTAGTGTGCGGGATGAAGTTTATCTTCAGTTAAGTATCTCGATGATAGTCATCATGAATTTTGTGTTACGATGAACACTTCTCACTTTGTCCGACATAAGTATATCGTAGGTAAGTATATCATGCGCTGAAAAGTCTGCACTTGCATTTCCTCTCTGTTACGGTAATTTAATTTTCACGGTTAAAACATCTCACCTCTGAAGGTGAATGTACGGACTAAATAAAAAAACCGATGTAAGACCGGCGCCTTGTGATAGCCAATCAGAGTATCATTTCTGCGACAGATCATGAAGTGTTGCCATTCTGAAGGTGCATAGACATAGAAGTATAAGTTGGTATGCTATATGTGTGAATGCATCGAATGTCGTTGAAGTTTGGAACGTTAGAGCGAAAAGATATATTTCGACAAAAACGTTCCGGACTTTTTTCGAAAATAAAAAAATTTTTATCATATGATATTTATTGTCGTGTAATAAGACTTTTACTTTTCGAAAAAAAAGTCTGGGAAAGTCGCCAAAAATGTTTTCTTGAGCGTCGTTCTAATGATAGTTGAGTCGCTTTAAGTCTTATCTTTGGTGGCAAATTTAATATAATTTATTATATAATATTTATTGACATGACATTTATTGAGTTTTACTTTTTGGAACAAGGACCTATTGTATATATACATATCTTGTTCTTTAATATAAAAAAATTTATTAATCTAGTAAATTATAAATGGCTTTGAAATTTTCTAATTGAGTGGAAAAGGAAGGCCAAGAAGTTCTAACACATTTGGTTGTATATTATATGTGTTTAATGTGTTCAATGATACAACTACACATTTTGACGAAGGGATGTGACTTTTATCAATGCTAATATTCGAACTACACATAAATAATACGCGAACATTTTTTTTCTGTTAGAATATTAACATTGATAAAGACCGCATCTCTTATTAGAAACGTTTGCAGTTATATCATTGAACACAATAAACTCTTACAACACACAACCAACCGTATTCGAGTAATACTCTCTTTTAACTCTCTCTCTTTTAACTTAATTTGAAAAAATATAATATCTGTAAAAAAAATAACATAAAAACATAAAAATAAAAAATTATTATTATCAAAAAGAAGAGAGATAATGAAATAAAAAGAACGAAATAAAAAGAGAATAAAAATATGAATAAGAATAATTATGATCATTAAAACTTAAATGCTATAGATATTGATTAAGTAGTATACAGAATATAAATTATGAGACGCAATTAGTAATCGTTGTTTATTACTTTTTCCATATTCTACTTCCGAAACCTGTAATCTATTCAATGCTTCCCGCGTGTTTTCGCTTTAAATCTGTAATTAATTTACAAGTAGAACACAAACTATTCTGTGACTCTTTTTCGAATTTTCTTATAAGCGTGTCAGCGTGTTACAAGCTCATTGCTGTATCCGGAAGCGTTCGGTTTATTTACTTCGCACGCCGTTCAGTTATGGAAACTCAATAAATGATACAAACCCGCCTTTTTCAAGCTTATCATTAGAAGACTGTTTGTCTCGCTGCAAGTAATGACAATCGTGACAAAGCGTCGAGGGAGGATACCACGAATGACATAAATCTCATTGTATATAAACGATTGCAATGACCCACAGTCAGTGTCAGTCAGTTGATCCTACCGAAAGTTCATCTTCGTCGTCGTTGTCATCAGTGCCGATTAATTTCTCACTTGTGTAAAAGTGCGTGAACTTATGTTCGTGCCGTTGTTGTTGATCACGTGCGCGATCCACGCGAATGCGTACGAGAAAAATGAAATACGAAGCGTCAAAGATTATATTCTTGATACGGGGCATCACAAGACGTCGATCGAACGTCAGATATTCAATTTCAAAAAGGGAGGCATCAAAGTCGACGTAAAGGTGGTCCCATCGGTCAGAGATAATTCGAAGAACAGGAAAGATTACTTTCCAGATTTTCCCGTGAAAGACATCGGCAAATGCATAATCGAATTTTCGCTTGACTGCATCAGAAAACGTCTGGTTCGTTATCTAGAGACGGTTAACAGTCTCGACGAAATTACTTTACTTGGACAAGACATAAAATTGGTGAAAAGCAGAACGATACGCAAATCGGACGCCCGCTCGGTGAACAACACGGACGTCAGTATCGAACGTAGTGTGGATGATTTTTTTAATTCTTACACTCTGCGTATCACGCTACCCAGATGGAACAGTAAACGAGAAAAGAATCAGATCGACGTCATGATGGATGACACAGCTGTGGCAGAAGGTTGGCGCGATAGATATTAGAACACAAGCGTTGAAAGTCGTCCTGAAGATGTTCGACGAGTCTTTAAATTATCTTTAATTATCTTTAAATTAAAGATAATTTAAAGACTCGTGTAATTTAATTTAATTATCGTTTTTCTAATTTAAATTGTTAAACATTTTTTCTTATAGGACGAGGGAAGAAAGGGGGCGGAGGCGGTAAAGGGGGCAAAGGCGGTGGATGTAAGATGATGATGATGTGCATGATGATGATGGCCAAAATGAAGCTTGTAGGTAATGTGTTTATTTATTTAACTGTAAGATGCGCAGAACGTTCGTATAATTCGAATAAAGAAAACATCTTAAGTTATTAATTGCGCGTAATAGAAAATAATCAAATTTTGTTTAACAGGATTGATGGCGATGAAAGGTATGATGATGGGCGGTATGTCTTTAATGGTCTCTATGATGATGCTGATGCAGAAATTAGGAAAAGGTGGCGGAGGCGGTGGACCCTGGCAAAGCGGAGGAGGCGGAGGTATTACTTAATCTTTAATCAACACCTCTAATCATTAAAATTTACATATAATTAATCTTTTTTAATTTACATATAAAATTAATCTTTTAATAATCTTACTAATACTTTACTGCGTTTGCAGCATATTAAAATATTACCAGAATACATAACTTAATTTTTTTAACAATGTAAAAAAATACTAATACGAGGCAATCTTACAAATACACAATCCGACAAACTTACAAGTAACACAAAATTAATAAGCACGCTTATGCAGCGTGCAATAACAATCTCTAACCTCATGACACTTTCCAGGACAACTGAAAGAGATCGTGCTTCTTACAAAAGCCTCGGGCGGGGGTGGAGGTGGCGGTGGTGGGCCTAGCGATAGTTATGGTGCACCTCCATCAAGTAGTTATGGTCCCCCCTCAGGTGGCGGGCCTAGTGATAGTTACGGTGCACCTCCACCAAGTAGTTATGGTCCCCCCTCAGGAGGCGGCGGCGGCTACAGCGGAGGTGGATGGGGTCGCAGCTTCCACAAGCCGATGACGTCAGCGTACGACAATATGATTAAGACGGAAGCCGCAGACGGATCAAATAACATTCCCATGATAGGAGAAGCTACTTCGAATACGGAAAGCATCGATTATCCCGATTATCAAGATTATCAAGAAATGCCGATTTCAGACATGAGTTTCGCGAATTCCAATTGGAACAGAACGGACTATGCGATCGAACATAAAAGAGCCAATTCGAGTTTCGAATCGGTAAACAATGATTCGAAAGTAGACTCGTCAGTGAACGCAATGGGCAGGAGTTTTGGTTTTAAAAATCCGCTCACCAACATCGTCAAGGTGATCGAAAAGAAGAACGTTGATCTAATAACAAGTACAGATCAGCCTAATGTTACTTACAACACAAACATGACCTACATGAACGAGTGGCAAGCCACAGACGAAAAAGTGCATTCCGATAATGTTTTATCGCCTTCAGATTCGAACGCGAAAACTGAATCGCATCAAGTTGAGCCGCACTCCAGAGAGATTCCCTTGATACGTGGAATTTAGATTGTCGATTATTATTCACATACGACTATCATTATTATATATATGTATATTTTTAAATAAAGAATAAATAATAAAAATATGTAAAACAGAAGATTATTTCATTCAGAAAAGTAGAAATTTTTTTTTAGCTAACAATAATTATTATTCTAGCAGCAAAGAAGTGGCGCAATCTTTTGATGAGTCTCTCAAGTTTCTTCTTCTACTTTCTAGTGAATGTTCTTGAATGTTGTCCGAAGTATACGAAATCCATTTTATCGAGTATACACCTGGTAATACCGATCGAGAAATCTTCAACATGAGGAACGTCGACACCAGGTGTCCAAAGATGCTTAAAATCAGTCAAGTGCAAGATTGGATATGAATATATAAACATATATATAGCCACATGCATCTTTAACAAAACACTATAAATCACATTGAAATCTTTTTAACGGTTGTTCTTTTTTCATGATAACATGCGAATATATATATTTCATGGCTTGTTGTATTCACGTCACATTCATATAAGTTATCATGCTAAAAATCCACTATTAAAATTTACATTTGTAGACGAAGAAGAAAAAACAATTTTATCGATATGATATTTTTCCACGTATGTATACATAATTAATTACTGAATTAATATACTACATTCTCTACCGTTTAGTAGAGACTACTTAAAAATTCACAGAAATTTAAATACATTTTGCATGTCAAACGTTACACGCGACCAAATTCTTAAGTGACCGGAGCTTTTTAGCCGCACGATGATCGACCCACATTATTGACCGTTTGCTTAAAACTCACGACACGTAGTCTTTTCAGTGACAACGCGATCTGATTTGAAAAGAGTAACGGCAGAAGCCGATTCACGTCAGCCGTCGTCGTCGGACAGTTCGCGAACATTTATGGCCGCGCATTTGATTTTCTCTCCCCGCTCTCTTTTAGTTCCTTCGATGAGGAAGTGGCCGCTTCAAACCGCGAGGTCGTTTGTTGGTCTCACCGTTAGATAACCTACTGATCAACGGGATACAATCGGTTGCTCCGCTCCCTTTCGCGACCGATCAGGAAAATTGGTGAAAGTGTTCTTCTCGCTCGACAAAAAGAGGTTCCCACTGTTCCGGAAATAGGAACAGTGCAACGTGCGCAAAGATGGGTTCACTTTCTTGTATTACCTCATCTGAGATGCTATAAGTTTAAGTGATAATTTATTTCGACATTTACACTCGGATATGTAACGAACTAATATATAACTACAACAAGTCTACACGTGATTTTGTTTTTTGCAACAGAAGTAATAAGCATAAAATATGATTTATTTTATTATTTTTGTAAAAAATCAGTTTTTGGAAAGTAACTTTATGAATTTCTATTTTCTGTCACACATTTCTAACGTTAACTAATATCAACTATTATAAGCACAAAAAAGTACTTTTCTTTTTTGTGCGTATCTTGATCTATTTTTCTTATCTATAGTGGGAATTTGTCACGAAAGATATAATCCTTTCGCAAAATTGACATAACGGAAATTGTACGTTGATCTCGGTATGTCTGCATACCGTGTACAATATATCATTTGTTCCGTCTGAGATGGTGCGATAATGTTGTATTTACATGCTTCTCTATGCTTTGTAAAAAGAAGTAGGTAGACAAGTGAATGAGACACTGTCATCACTTTTCATCAAAGTAGGAAAATTAAGAATTTAGAACATAACTTCTAAGAGACTAGAATAGTTAGAAAGATAATTATCAAACTGAATACGCCAAAAATTTTCCTATAGATTGGCATTTTATTTTAAAGATGGTCGCCAACATGTTTTTGGAACAAATAAATTTTTTTGAATGAAAAATTTATATCTTTTTTTTTACTCACCGTGAATATGTGACGTGTCCCAGTTGCTTGGTTCACTTCGTGCATGTGTGAACAAACCAGTTCCGATGCAACGCAAACGAATATTTTTTTGCCGTGAAAATCGAAGACAAAGTTTGCGTTTCTGGTTTCACGTTTGGCAATTCTCAAACACGTATAAACTAAAATACTTTCTATCTAATACATCGCGTGTGGCACGACTAATCCGTTAGAGTTAGACTGGCACAAATTGCTTCCTTTCATTTGAGATTGTAAAGCAGTGTAAGAGAAGTAATTAAGGAAGAGATAGATAAGAGAGCGCGCACATATTGCGATATATGTGTATTATAAATTAGTGTTATCATAACAAGTCCATCAAGTTATTAAATATTTTTAAACATCGGTACAACATAATGATGCAAAATTAAACTTTAATCTAAAATTAAATTGAGTCATACTTATGCGCTGTACATTACTTGAACCAGAGTTCTTTTATCTAATTATGTTATCACTACATTTTCGGCAGCTTAACACGTTGAACGTCACGTCATCCATATCTGAATGATGATTAAATTTTTCCATTAACTGTGCTATTTATGAATGATTGGTTTTACTCATCTTAGTAAAACAAGTAAAACAGGCAAATATTTTTGCAAGGCTATTTAATAGCAACAATTTAATATATAGCGCAAAACTAATTATTTTGGCCCCGAAAACACATCCAATTTCTACTGAGCGTTTAACGCTCAGTGTTAAACACTCTAAATAGTATGATAATGAGTGTCGCGTTTATGATTTATTCACACATAATTTACCGCTTTGTGAGTCTTTGAATAATTACACTGAAAGTAGTTTTAAATTGCAGATATCGCTCTAAAGCTGAAAGCGTGAGAATATTTTCATAACATTGTCTTCTTTTTATGAGGAAAAGCATCTTGGCGGCGTTTGTCGCGCATCTGCATTATTATGCTTGATAAATAATAGGTAAAGACGGAACTGGGTTACGCTGGAATGTTGCGAACGAGCCCCTTGTTCTTCCATGGATATCGAGAACTAAGAAGAGAAGTGAAGTAAAATCGGCGCGCGTGCTCATGTACACGTCGTTATATGTTGCATTCGCGAACAAAGACAGGACACATCTGCACATCGGCGGAACGAAATTCCTACATTCCTGTGTCCGGTGATTCTGTGCGACTAAACACGCACGTGTGCGTTAAAAACTCCATCCGTCGCTTTTCGGCGTAAGCCGGTCATGTGCCTTAACCTACCTAGCGCCTTTCATTAGTGGGTCAATGGAATTCATTCGGTCAAACTGCGCTCGTCACTCTATGCTTGGCCCCCCCGATTATCTTGACCAGTGTTTTTCCTGTTAGTTTCTTTATGTGTCCTTTGACATTGATAGTCTTCAAAACATTGAATTATATTCATTGTCGATTCAAATTAAACATCATATTTTAGTTTTTTTACGAAAGATAAAAAAGTACAAAAAAAAAAAGCATTAAGTGAGCAAGTATTCTCTTCTTTTTAAATATCTTAAATATTCTCTTTTTTTTATAATTTATCTGCTATCGTGTGTTTTTCTATAGTATAATACATATTAGAACAATTAAAAATTTAAGAAATCAGTAATTTTTGTAGTATCGCAAAATTATTTATGAAATTTCATAGAAACATTTTTATAGCAAGCAATTTCTCTAACAGATCGCTAAGTCATTGCGATATACTTGAAATCACAGAAGATTCTAATATTCATACATTCTAATATTTAATGAAAAAAAAGAAGAGACATGTCTGATTGCCAGTCCAATCAGAAACAGATTGAAAAATATATTCTATTCATTTTCAGAAGAATTTTTGATCGCAATAATGAAAACACCTTCATCATCTGTGAGAGAAAAGGTTTATTCAGGTATAACATAAGACTTGTTTGTTTTATTTATGTTTAGGCGTATCAAGAGATGATGAAGCGTAAGCAAGTTTTTAACCAGAGTAAATAAATGCTTCTTCCGTGACACTGTAAGATATCTTATAAAGTAAAAGTATGTTACATTGCGTCTCTCTCACAAAAGATAAAAGTAAAGTACTCGAGCATTATCTGCACATCAACATCTTTGCAATTAACTCACATTTTGTAATACTTAACAAGATAAGAAATATATTAAATAGGTATAAAAAAACATAAAATTTTGTAATGTTATATATATACTCTATAGTTTTTTTTTTTTTTCCTAACG